>JAVGWX010000016.1:7121553-7329053 GCA_036924085.1 Ariolimax columbianus | reverse complement strand
CGATACGGGATCAAGATGCTGAGCAGCACATGAACTGCAGTGGTCAGCGACCCATAGCTGACTGCTAGCGTCAGGGCTAGCGAACCAGAGCTGCCAAGACCCTTCTACACCTCCACGCGGTGATCCTGGATAGGCTGCAGCAGGCAGATTGGCTAAGGAGAAGGGATCGAAGAGGGAATGCTAACCCGGTACTAAAAAAATGCTTGGTGAAGTCGGATGTGTTGGACTGAAAGGTGCAAATATCGCAGCCAAGCTGTAAACTACGACACAACGCATTCCGTTCTCTGAACTACATTCTGCTACTTAAGCCCTTTCAGGGTTTGTTAGTGGGAGATTGAGAACGAACGAAGAAGGAGAAGAAGAATGCGATACCTATGAAACCTATAGAGGTAACGGGTTAAAATAACATAATATATCGTCTTCCTCTTCGTTTTATTGTTGTTGTTGTTCTTCTTGATCTTCTTCTTCTTCTTCTTCTTTGTCGTTATTCGTCTCAGACCCGTACTACCCAGCCCTGAAAAGGATTAGGAAGGTAGCAGAACGTAGTCTATAGAATGGAATACGTTGTGTCGTAGTTTACAGCTTGACTGCGATATTTGCAACTTTCGGACAGAGACATCCGACTTCAGCAAGCATTTTGGGGTACTGGGTAAGTTGTCTCTCTTCGATCCCTTCTCCTTAGATAGTCTGCTTTGTTGCAGCCTGTTATCCAGGCTTAACCAGTGGAGGTGGAGTAGGATCTTGCCAGCTTTGGGTCGGTGGCCCTGACACTAGCAGCCAGCTTTGGGTCGCTGGCCCTGCCACTAGTAGCCAGCGTTGGGTCGCTGACCCCAACACTAGTAGCCAGCTTTGGGTCGCTGGCCGCTACAGCCCATGCACTGCTTAGCATCTTGATTCCGAACATATTATGTGAATAAATTACGAGGCATGTTCAAATGAAACCGGTCCTAACTGCAACAAATTAAAATACGTATGATGACGTCACTTCTAATGTAAATAGCACATACCAACCGTCAAGTTTGCATAATTTCATTATCCTACGACTCATAGTTTTCTCGGCAGACCGCTGAAAATATGGCGGGTGTGATTACGGAATCCGACCAGAGTTGATCAGAGACTGGTGATTTGATTTCTAACAGCTGAAGGATGTCGACAAGTTGACATTCATTGCAGAATGCAGGCAGTGTATGGTGACAAAAGTATGTCGAAGACAACAGTGAAGAACTGGACTACGAATTTTAAAGAAGGGCGTGAGTTAACGAAAGATCTTCCGAGGCCAGGTTATGCGCATATTGTTGCGTCAGAAGATGCCATCGCCAAAATTGATACAGCAATTCGGGTGGACCGTCGCCGGAATTTACGTTTGCCACACTTTTCTTACCATACACTGCCTGCATTCTGAGATGAATGACAACTGGTCGACATCCTTCAGCTGTTAGAAACCGAGTCACGCGCTCTGATCAACTCTGGACGGATTCCATATCACACCCGCCATGTTTTCAACGGTCTGCTGAGGAAACTATGAGTCAGAGGATAATGACATTTTGCAAACTTGACGGTTAGTCTGTGCTGTTTATATCAGAAGTGACGTCATTATACGCATCGCACGTTTGTTCACTTGTTGCATTAAGTCCGGTTTCATTTGAACACGGGGGGGGGACGGCGTGGCATAGTGGTTAACTGGCACGGCTCACAACCAGAAGGTGCTGGGTTCGATCCCCATCACAGCACCGGCCGTTACCCCGGGGAAGCAAACCCTTAGAAAATGCAGGAGGAAGCAGACCCTTACATAAAATGCATGCTGAAGTCGGATGCACTGGGCCGACAGGCGCAAAATAAAAACCAAAGTGTAACGCACACACGCCTTGGGGAATAGATAAATAAGGCGAACGCAAAACAACAAAAAAAACAAACAAAATTTGAACACGCCGTTTATAAATTTAGTCTAAACCATGAACACACCAAATAAATTGGTCGAATATATCAACAACATTATGCACAATTATACAAGTGTATAAATGAATCGAATATATCGACTCAACTATCCATAAACTATATAAATCGATCAATAAATCGAATACATTGGCAGCCAGCCACAAACTATACACATTTATAAATGAATCGGCAATATCGACTCAACTAGCCCCAAACAATATACATTCAGAAATTAATGCAATATATAAAATCACTAAAAGCATTTATTTCGTTTTCAAGTCAACCTTTAAAAAATGTATTTTTAAAAACCATTCACAACAATTTTATTACTACTCACAGTCACAACTGGATTACTCCACTGGTAGAAGCAACTGAAGCAAACACATCCACTCACGAACAAGAAAAGCTATACGACTGTATGTTGTTTTCTATTGGAATCGAAGTTGAAACAAATACATAATAAGGAGCAATTTGTATTTCTTGGATTGGATGTGTTTGTTAAATAAATTCTCCCCAAAGCGGCAAGAGCTGCAGAAGTCCAGGAAGCGAGAACAAGTCGGAACTGGTGGCTAATGCTGAAAGAGATAACGTTTCTCCTGTGCGTTTCTATGGCAACCCATTTGGGTCTGTCCTACAAGCGACATCCATTAGAAACAAACGTTATTTCTACTTCTGCTGATCAGATGCCCATGTGAGTAAAACCTGCACGAAATCATGAATGTAACTAAACACGTTCAACTAGTCACATTCAGTTCATAAACTGAAGATCCGTTTATGTCATCTGTTCACTTCTGTCGCTAGAACTGGCGGGAAAGTGCATCTATCTTTCGTCTGCCATCTTTCTGTTGTTGTTTTCAATCTTGTTTCATGTACCATCTTTCTGTTTTATTTTCAATCTTGTTTCATGTACCATCTTTTTGTCTGTTTCAATCTTGTTTCATGTGCCATCTTTTTGTCAGTTTCAATCTTGTTTCATGTACCATCTCTTCGTCTGTTTTCAATCTTGTTTGATGTACCATCTTTTTGTCTGTTTCAATCTTGTTTCATGTACCATCTTTCTGTTTTATTTTCAATCTTGTTTCATGTACCATCTCTTCGTCTGTTTTCAATCTTGTTTCATGTACCATCTTTTTGTCTGTTTCAATCTTGTTTCATGTGCCATCTTTTTGTCAGTTTCAATCTTGTTTGATGTACCATCTCTTCGTCTGTTTTCAATCTTGTTTGATGTACCATCTTTTTGTCAGTTTCAATCTTGTTTCATGTGCCATCCTTTTGTCTGTTTCCAATTCTGTTTCATATGTCATCTTTTTGTCTGTTTTCAATTTTGTTTCATGTTCCATCTTTTTGTCTGTTTTCAATTTTGTTTCATGTTCCATCTTTTTGTCTGTTTTCAATCTTGTTTCATGTTCCATCTTTTTGTCTGTTTTCAATTTTGTTTCATGTTCCATCTTTTTGTCTGTTTTCAATTTTGTTTCATGTGCCATTTTTTTTAAAATTTTCAATTTTGTGTTTCGTGTGCTATCTTTCTATTTTATTTTCAATCTTGTTTCATGTACCATCTTTTTGTCTGTTGTCAATCCTCTTTCGTTAGCCAACGTTTTGCATGTTTTCAATCTTGTTTCGCGTGCTCTCTCTTTGTCTGTTTTCAGTGTGTTTCATGTACCATCTTTGTGTCTGTTTTCACAGCTACATGTACTGAGTTCCTACCTCTTTATTTATTTTTTCTGGTAGTGATATGCAGTAACGGTTATTGCATCTAGGGGCATACTGAAGAAGGTATACCTTGGTCCTCATGGCTGTAGTGCAGTGGCAGGCTTCTTATCATGCTCCCAAGAACCGGGGATCCCAGTGTCAAAACCCACCTGGTTGGCCAGGTTGCTGTAATAGAAGCTGTTTCTATGTGCATATAGTGAACGTGAGGTAGGGATCTTGGTCAATACGTTGCATCTCCATTATCTGGGTCGTCCTCTTCCACAGACGTCCTGTTCTGTCGTATTCATTCGTTTCTCCATCTGCCTCTCCCAGTGACATTGACCGTTGATCGCAAGCAGCGTATTCCACATTACGAGGTGAACACATGAACCCATTCAGCTATTAGCAGCAAAATTCAATTAATATGTAATATAATATATGTCGTAGTGTGTATGTTATATACAATGTTTCCCGTTATATTAGGATATGCAATGTATTGTTACGCCATGTTAAGTTGCGTTATGGTATGGTTACAGTAATGTTATGTTATATTATGGTTACAGTACTGTTATGTTGTGCTTCCAGTAATGTTAAATTATGTTTCCAGTAATGTCATGTTATGGATACAGTAATGTTATGCTATGGATACAGTAATGTTATGTTTTGTTATGTTTTCCATTAATTTTATATTATGTTTCGTTATGTTAAGTTTCCAGTAATGTTATGTTATGTTTCGAGTAATGTTATGTTATCTCTCCAGTAATGTTTTGGTATGTTATGTTATATTACGTTTCCAGTAATGTTATGTTATGTTTCCAGCAATATTATGTTATGTTTCCAGTAATGTTATGTTATGTTTCCAGCAATGTTATGTTATGTTTCCAGTAATGTTATGTTTCCAGCAATGGTATGTTATGTTTCTAGTAATAGTATGCTATGTTTCCAGCAATGTTATGCTATGTTTCGAGTAATGTTATGTTATCTCTCCAGTAATGTTTTGGTATGTTATGTTATATTACGTTTCCAGTAATGTTAAGTTATCTTTTCAGTAATGTAATGTTAGGTTTCCAGTAATGTTAATTTAAGTTTTCAGCAATGTTATGTTATGTTTACAGTAATGTTATGTTTTGTTTTGCTTATAGTAATGTTTTGCTGTGTTTGCAGTAATGTTATGTTATATCTCCACTTTTGTATGTTAAGTTATGAACTTTAAAAAATAAACTGAAGAATCGACCAAATAAATCAATGGAGCTACCATTATCAAGTATAGCCTTCATTTCCATTAGTATTGTCTGAAAGATTCACGGGGCTGAAGGATTAAAAGATACTTGCAGCCTCCGTCACCACAAATAGCGCAAATGTTACTTGTTGTACTTACTCCCGATAGCATATTCCGTGTATCCTTTGTCAAGATATCAGGACTCTAACCTCCTGGCCACGCTGAACTTTCAAAAAACGTATCAACCGCAAATAAATAGAATTATGTGATCATAGGGACAAGAGAAATAGAGGGCGACCTTGTCACACAGGGAAGAGACCTTGTCACACATGGAAATGAGACCTTGTCACACATGAAAAGGAGACCTCGTCACACATAGAAAGGAGACCTTGTCAAACATGGGAAGGAGACCTTGTCACACGTGGAAAGTAGACATTGTCACACATGGAAATAAGACCTTGTCACACATGAAAAGGAGACATTGTCACACATGGAAAGGAGACCTTGTCAAACATGGGAAGGAGACCTTGTCAAACATGGGAAGGTGACCTTGTCAAACATGGGAAGGAGACCTTGTCAAACATGGGAAGGAGACCTTGTCAAACATGGGAAGGAGACCTTGTCAAACATGGGAAGGAGACCTTGTCAAACATGGGAAGGAGACCTTGTCAAACATGGGAAGGAGACCTTGTCAAACATGGGAAGAAGACCTTGTCAAACATGGGAAGGAGACCTTGTTACACGTTGAAAGGAGAGCTTGTCAGACATGGAAAAGAGACCTTATCCAACGTGGAAAGGAGAGCTTGAAACAGGCTGTCAACCAGGAGAGATTTTGCACGAGTGGCATAGGCGGATATGACGTGATGTTTTGCTGAAGACCATTGCTCCATGGGGAACGACGAATTTGCTGATTGGTTGAATAGAATGCATCAACAGAGTTATTAACATACTACATCAGTTGAGCAATTTATAGAACTTAACAACAGGTTATCAACAGACTATAAATGGAAATATTTATAGAACATATTAACAGTTACCAACAGCAATATAGATTGAACAATTGAATGTATCAACTGAGTTATCAAAAGATAATATAAATGGAACAACGAATATTGTAATATAGACAAACTGTCAACATATTATGTGACTTTGTCTATGAATAGAGTATTCAGACTGATGTATCAACAGACTGTATAAGTTTTGTGACACATATATTATTTAACAGGTGTTGAAGACTAAGTCTTGATATTATTCTGTTATTCTGTCAACATAACGACTATCATAAATAACTCAACGATGTTTTGGATTACTTACTGTCACTTCATAATTATTCCACTTGTAGAAAAAACAAACACACAAACACGCACACACAAGAACAGCTAAAAAAAACTGGATGCAGTTTTCCACCAGTAACGAAGTTTAAAAATGGACAACAATAAATATGTTACGTTTCTGTGGTTGGTTGTGAAGGTTAAATCTAGCCGAGAGCGGGAAGTGATGCAGAAGTCCAGGAATTGTTCGCAAGTTAGAACTGGCGGTGACTGCTGGACGAGATAACATACCAACAGGAGTGTTTCTATGGAAACCCATTTCGGTATATCCTTCAAGAGACACCAAAATCACGAACTGTTTAAGTACTGTAACACGATAGCAAGCAATTGAAAAGGATTTCGGTAAAGCTGATGTCAACATTTCTCACAGAAAAGTGGTAGCCAGGTGGGAAGAATATGCCAATTATTATTCAGATGGAATTTTTATACCGCTGTTAGGAGGTGAAAAGATTATGCCACTTTTAACGAAGTGGAAAGATCATACCACATTTATCAGGATGGAAAGATTATGCTAATGTTATAGAGGTGGAAAGATAATGCTAATGTTATAGAGGTGGAAAGATTATGCCACATTTATGGAGGTGGAAAGATTATGCCACATTTATCGAGGTAGAACTATTATGCCACATTTATCGAGGTGGAAATATTTTGCTAATGTTATCGAGATGTAAAGGTCATGCTAATGTTGTCGAGATGTAAAGATAATGCTAATGTTATCGAGATGTAAAAATTATGCCACATTTATCGAGGTATAAAGATAATGCTACTGTTATCCAGGTGAAAAGATAATGCTACTGTTATCGAGGTATAAAGATAATGCTACTGTTATCGATGTGAAAAGATTATCCTACTGTTATGGAAGTGGAATGACTATCAAGTTGTGGTATTTCTTTATTAGTGTAGAAAATAATAGTTTAAGGACATTCACGAAACACCGTACACTTTTTTTAAAAAGCATCCTATTTAATATTTTAAGGAGATACCATTCCAAGAATTTTAAAGAATATAATATTTTAAAAATTACATTAATTTAAAAAAGGAGGGAGGGGCAGGATATTAGAAGCGGAGTGGCATTCTTGTATTTTTCTTTTATTATCTCCTTTTTACCTCACAAATACAGAACCACAACCGCAGCTCATCCTGTACTGCCGAGATCTGCTGATCGGCCGCGGAGTAAAATCCGGCCCACCAGACAAAATACCAAGCACACAATCCATTGGCCTGAGGTGGTTTTATGTAAATATTCAAGTGTGTATTTTAGACTTGATCTAGAAACGCACAATGTTTTTAAGTTTATTGAATAGTATTGATTTTTCCTGATAATCAGTGACGGGTTGGTGGACTCGGGATATTGGAAAGCACCTTTGTAAATATGGTAGGGAGTTGAGGGTGTGTAGGTACTAATGTTCTATGTCCTATTTTGATTTAGATTTGCCGGCTTTACGTACTTTTTAAGTGCTTTTGAATTCTTCATAGACCATTATAAAACGGGTATTATTGATTTAGTGCACAATTAATATGGGAAATATTGTTAGACAAAATAAGCAGGAGAGGAGGCACAAGTAGTGGTCGCTAACAGAGTGGAGTGGCGTGGTGTTATGGGCTATCTTGATGTGTGCCCCAACGACCTCCTGGGTTAAAGGATGACTTGACTTGACTTGCGACAAAAAGAATATTGTTCTCGTTGTTGTTAACGAGTGCACGAGCTGCAGTGGTCAGCGACTCATAGATGACTGCTAGCGTCAGGTCCAGCGAACCAGAGCTGCCAAGACTCTTCTACACCTCCACGCGGTGATCCTAGATAACAGGCTGCAGCAGGGCAGACTGGCTAAGGAAAAGGGATCGAAGAGGGAATGCTAACCCGGTACTCAAAATATGCTTGCTGAAGTCGGATGTGTTGGACCGAAAGGTGTAAATATCGCAGTCAAGCTGTAAACTACGACACAACGCATTCCGTTCTCTGGACTACATTCTGCTACTTAAGCCCTTTAAGGGTTTGGTAGCGGGAGATTGAGAACGAACGAAGCCAAGCCAAGCCATTGTTGTTAACATCGTTAGTGTATAGTTTCTGTGTGAAGTGTCTTGCCGTGTTACCAATCGATTCTAACAGCTACAGTCTGACCCCAGTACATTATCGGATAAAATTGCAGGTCCTTGCCATCGACTTGCTGCTCTTCCATCTCATGGATCATTTCCCTGTGTCTCACCCAGTCGAATGCCTTGGTATAGTCTATGAAGCACAGATATAAATCTGTTTTCATCTCTATAGCTCTCTCGATTATTGTTCTCAATTTAATAGGACTTTGTTTGTGGCCCCTTTCCTTCCATAAACCGGAAGGGCTCATCGCCGATTTCTGGTATTATTCTATTCCCCAGTCTTCTCATAGTGATTCGTAGACGTATTTTAGACACGTGACTCTTAAGACTAATAGTGATGTGGGTTTCGTATTGCGTGGCTCTAGGTTTCTCGGATAGCGCTATGAATATCCACGTCGTACAAGTCAGTCGGGATGTATCCACAGTCATGCATATCATTTAGTAATTTTGTTATCACTTTCAATCCAGAACCTCCCGTTGCCACAATTTTCTTGAAGGAAAAAAAAGAGAGATGTATGATTTCTCCTGATCTGTTCTCTCTGTACGGCGAATGTATATTGCGATCTCTAGAGGCAATTCCTGGAATATCAATTGGCGGACGGAACATAAATAACTTGCGTTACGCTGATGCCACTGTGTTGATAGCGCAGAATGAGTCAGGTTTACAAGAACTAGCCAACATGGTAATTCTTCAAAGCGAAAATAAAAGCATCAGTGTAAATCAAAGAAATCGTAATTAAATGGTGGTAACTAAGAAACACAAATCTTCAGACTGCTGAGTTAAGGTGAATGAGACATAACTAAAACACGTGCACTCATTTTAATTGAAAAAAATAATAGCAATTTTAAAATAATTCTTGAGCACCCACATCAGTTTTGATGGGAAGATGCACTTATGAAATAAAGAACAGAATAGCCAAGATCAGTCTTCCAGAGTTTGAGGCGAATCTTGTGCAACAAAAGCCTATCACTAGATTTTGGGGACGGCGTGGCCTAGTGGTTAAGTGGCACGGTTCACAACCCGAAGGTGCTGAGTTCGATCCCCATCACAGCACCGGCCGTTACCCCGGGGAAGCAAACCCTTAGAAAATGCAGGAGGAAGCAGACCCTTACATAAAATGCATGCTGAAGTCGGATGCACTGGGCCGACAGGAGCAAAATAAAAACCACAGTGCAACGGACACCCGCCTTGGGGAATAGAGAAATAAGGCGAACGCAAAACAAACAAAAAATAACTGGAGTTAAAGAAGATTTCTTGGATGCTACGTGGAACCAGTACTGGCATACGGCAGCGAGTCATGGACACTTAGCAGGCATGTACAGGGATCATTGGAGGAAACGGAAATGTGGTTTACAGAAAAATATTGAAAGATCCTTGGACTGCAAAGAAATCGAATAATGTGGTTACTGAGAAGCATAGACACATAGAAAATGGCAAAAAATCAGAACAAAGCGGTCAGCCTTTTCGTGCATGCCATGAGAAGAGGCAGGTTGGATCACGGCAGCAACGGGCAGAATCGTTGGCAAGACAGACAGAAGGAGACAAAGAGAGAAAAGCTATTGGATAGCTTGAAGGCTTGGGAGACGATCCACTTATAACTGACACACGTGATAAGAGGAAATGGAGGTCAATGATCGCCAACGCCAACCGGCAGGGCACTTGATAATGAGTGTATAAATGAGGCTTCGTAAGAACGTCACTTCTATAACTGCCAACCTATTTGGCTGTTACACGTTTACTGGTAGGTATGCAGTACAGTAGATTGCCGTCACTGTCTGTACAAGGAAGAGCGATTCCACATTTAAAAAATCCAATACCTTCCGAACAAGTTTACCAAACTGGACATGGCTGGACTCAAACCACGTGTATTGGTTTTGTGAAATAACGGATGAATCATGGGATAGTTTGAAGGTAATTGGATGTGCTTTTTAATACGTTAAGAATGGTAACTTCACTAGTGATGTGAGCGACTTGTGGTGGTGAATGTGTTTTAGAATAAACAGTTAACTAACTCAGTGAATAATGCCAGATCCTTCTACTTCTTCTTGAATCTTTGACAAATGACTTGCGAAACAGTCAATGCATATAATTTAGTCTACAGCATTATATAGTCAAGATTAAAGAACACTACATAGTTAAGAATATATAGGGCACTATATAGCCAATAAAAGGCAAAGGCCACCGTCCATCGTAGACGCTATTTTTAGTAAGGATTAAATGCGCTACTTTTTATCCTGACTCTCTCGTCTCGAACCGCCCGACCCCAGTGGCAAGTCAAGGACAAGACGACTAGGGGGCGACGAGATGCAGGGGACTCCGCATCAAGCACCCGTGAAAAAGACGGCAGTGCCAGGAGTCGAACTCACACCACCTGATCACGAGGCCGACGGCTTAACCATTTCGCCAAGGAATCTCCTATATAGCCAATAATAAAGGGTATTATATAGTCCGAATTGCTGACCGCCTGGGACGCTACCGTCATACGTGATCACGGACATGATGATCCAATGTACCGGGTCATGTCGCCTAAGCGTACTAATGCATTATATAGTCAAGCGCATCTATAGTCAAGAATATAGGGCACAAAACAATGCAATAATATAAGGTATTGTATAGTCAATGACACTATATGGTCAAGGACATTAAATAGTCACGGCATTTTATTGTCAATGATATTTTGTAGTCGTGGGCATGATAAAAACAAGCATATTGCACTATATAGTTGCAGGTATAGGGCATTATAAAGTCGATAATACAGGGCACTATGCAGACAAGAATATAGGGCATTATAAAGTCGATAATACAGGGCACTATGCAGACAAGAATATAGGGCATTATAAAGTCGATAATACAGGGCACTATGCAGACAAGAATATAGGGCATTATAAAGTCGATAATACAGGGCACTATGCAGACAAGAATATAGGGCATTATAAAGTCGATAATACAGGGCACTATGCAGACAAGAATATAGGGCATTATAAAGTCGATAATACAGGGCACTATGCAGACAAGAATATAGGGCATTATAAAGTCGATAATACAGGGCACTATGCAGACAAGAATATAGGGCATTATAAAGTCGATAATACAGGGCACTATGCAGACAAGAATATAGGGCATTATAAAGTCGATAATACAGGGCACTATGCAGACAAGAATATAGGGCATTATAAAGTCGATAATACAGGGCACTGTGCAGACAAGAATATAGGGCATTATAAAGTCGATAATACAGGGCACTGTGCAGACAAGAATATAGGGCATTATAAAGTCGATAATACAGGGCACTGTGCAGACAAGAATATAGGGCATTATAAAGTCGATAATACAGGGCACTGTGCAGACAAGAATATAGGGCATTATAAAGTCGATAATACAGGGCACTGTGCAGACAAGAATATAGGGCATTATAAAGTCGATAATACAGGGCACTGTGCAGACAAGAATATAGGGCATTATAAAGTCGATAATACAGGGCACTATGCAGACAAGAATATAGGGCATTATAAAGTCGATAATACAGGGCACTGTGCAGACAAGAATATAGGGCATTATAAAGTCGATAATACAGGGCACTGTGCAGACAAGAATATAGGGCATTATAAAGTCGATAATACAGGGCACTATGCAGACAAGAATATAGGGCATTATAAAGTCGATAATACAGGGCACTATGCAGACAAGAATATATGGCATTATAAAGTCGATAATACAGGGCACTATGCAGACAAGAATATATGGCATTATGTAAACAAGATCATTTATAATTCCCCAAAATGCAACATTAATTAAGTGTGAGTTGGTAGAGATATTATAACAAGTGTAAACGTCTGTTAAAAGAACATGTGAACTTCATAGAAGAAATGGAAAAATAGGACTGCGTAAGTGAAAATAATCTTCTAGAACCAAAAAAAAAAAAAAAAAAAAAAAAAAAAAAAAAAAAAAGGTAAAATAAAGATATTGCGAAACAAAACAGTATCGTCTGTAGGAATCCTGCACACCGAGCAATCACGCAGCGAACGTAAAACGCAAATTTCAGTTTCATTTGATCCAACTGATTTAATCCAATCGGCTGTTGTTCATCAACGCTTAAGGGCAGCTCTTTCATTGTTTACCTATTTGGACTCTATATCTCTCTTTCTGTCGTTGTTTATCTCTCTCTCTCTCTCTCTCTCCCTCCGCCCTCCCCCGCGCTCTCTCTCTCTCTCTCTCTCTCTCTCTCTCTCTCTCAAAACCTATTTCAGAAGTTCTGTTTGCTAAAAAGTGTCTTCTTAAAGCAAGTGATATTTCAAGTCCTGATAAAGGAGAACCAATTTGATGTTACCATTAGGATCAAGATGCAGACCAGTGCATGAGCTGTAGCGGTCAGCGACTTTAAGCTGACTGCTAGTGTCAGGACCAGCGAACCAGAGCTGACTGCTAGTGTCAGGACCAGCGAACCAGAGCTGACTGCTAGTGTCAGGACCAGCGAACCAGAGCTGACTGCTAGTGTCAGGACCAGCGAACCAGAGCTGGCTGCTAGTGTCAGGACCAGCGAACCAGAGCTGGCTGCTAGTGTTAGGACCAGCGAACCAGATCTGCATAGAGCCTTCACCTCCTCCACGTGGTCACCCTGGATAACAGGCTGCGACAGGCAGGCTGGCTAAGGAGAATGGATTGAAGAGAGAAGGCTAACCGGGTAGCCAAAAATGCCATTATGAGGTCGGATGTGTCGGACGGAAATGAACATATATCGCAGTCAATCTGTAGACTACGACACAACGTATTCCGTTCTCCTATGTGCATCTTGCAACTTACAAAGCCTTTTTTCATGTCTTCGAAGCGGGAATTTGGGAACGGACGCACGAACAAACGAACGCATGAACGAACAAAAGTTTGAGCGAACGAGCGAATGAACGCACCAACGCATGAACACATGACACGAGCGAACGTACGAGCGAACGAACGGACGAAAGTACGAGCGAACGAACGCACCAACGCATGAACATTTGAGTGATTATACGAGCGAATGAACCCATCAAAGCATGAACGAACGAACAAAAATACGAGCAAACCAACGCAGCGACGAGCGAATGAACGAACGAACGCCCGAACGAACGAACAAACGAACTAACAAATAAGCGAACGAATGAACGCACGAACGAACGAGCGGACGAACGAACGAACGAACGACCAGACGGACGAACGAACGCAGGAACATAAAAACGAACGAAAGCACCATCTCGTCCTTTAATACAATTTGAATCACTAAAGTTAGCAAGTAATTGAAAGTAGCAACAACTTAAAATTGGTGTAACCAACAACACGTACATATGGATTATGGATTACCTGGATAACTGGACAGCAAGAGTACAACTCCAAGGACACCTCAGCAAAAATATTTTAAATGGAACGAGTTCAACAAGGTACGAGGCGTGCTCAAATGAAACCGAATGTAACTGCAACAAGTGAACATACGTACAATTCGCATGATGACGTCACTGATGGTGTGAACGGCACATACCAACCGTCAAGTTTGCCAAATTATATTATCCTCCAACTCATAGTTTCCTAAACTGACCGTTGAAAACATGACGGGTGTGATACGGAATCCATCCAGAGTTGATCAGCAAGCGATGATTCGATTTCTAACAGCTGAAGGATGTCGACCAGTTGACATTCATTGCAGAATGCAGGCAGTGTATGGTGACAAAAGTGTGTCGAAGACAATAGTGAAGAACTGGACAACGAAGTTTAAAGAAGAACGTGAGTTAACACAACAATATACGCATGCCCTGATCTCGGAAAATCGTTCGTTAACTCACGTCCTTCTTTAAACATCGTTGTCCAGTTCTTCGCTGTTGTCTTCGGCACACCTTTGTCACCATACACTGCCTGCATTCTGCAATGGGTGTCACAGACACTAATTATTGGAAATCTATCTAAACAACAAACTTTTCATCGCAAACAGACTCTTTAAGCAACACCCTGGACGACTCTAACACCTCAATTTCACCAGGTGGGAATTGTAATAACCAAATAGACTACTTTCTGATGCAACAAAAATGAAGGTTAGCAGTATCATTGTCGAAGACACTACCAGGTGCTGACTGCGTCTCAGACCACCACCTGCAAGTTGAAAACATCAAGATAAGGCTGCAGAAGCTGTATAAACCCACACCCCCCTTTCCCCTCTCCCTATAACGTCACACATACGGTAGGAGTACTCAATAGAGGCACATAACAAATTCGAGATACTTATAAGAGTACAGGACGATATGACAACAGAGGAACTTGCCAATAGGACGATATGACATCAGAGGAACGTGCCAACAGGACATATGATACCAGAGGAACTTGCCAATAGGACGATATGACACCAGAGGAACTTGCCAACAGGACGATATGACACCAGAGGAACGTGCCAACAGGACGATATGACATCAGAGGAACGTGCGAACAGGACGATATGACACCAGAGGAACGTGCCAAAAGGACGATATGACACCAGAGGAACGTGCCAACAGGACGATATGACACCAGAGGAACGTGCCAACAGGACGATATGACACCAGAGGAACGTGCCAACAGGACGATATGACACCAGAGGAACGTGCCAACAGGACGATATGACACCAGAGGAACGTGCCAACAGGACGATATGATACCAGAGGAACGTGCCAACAGGACGATATGACACCAGAGGAACTTGCCAACAGGACGATATGATACCAGAGGAACTTGCCAACAGGACGATATGATACCAGAGGAACTTGTCACACTAGCAAGAGATATTTTCATCTCATTGAAACGTAGCATTCCTAGAAAACGGCTCACAAATCTGAGTTATATTAAAGAGCGCATGAGCTGCAGTGGTCGGCGACCTATAGCTGACCGCAAGCGTGAGGGCTAGCGAACTAGGGCTGCCAAGATCCTTCCACACCTCCACGTGGTGATCCTGGATAACAGGCTGCAACAGAGCAGACTGGCTAAGGAGAAGTGATCGAAGAGGGAATGTTAACCGGGTACTCAAAAAATACTTGCTGAAGTCAGATGTGTTGGACCGAAAGGTGCAAATATCGCATTCAAGCTGTAAAATACGACACAGCTCATTCCGTTCTCTAGACTACATTCTGCTACTTAGGCCTGCGTCAGAGTTTGGTAGCGGGAGATTGAGAACGAACTAAGCCAAGCCAAGCCATATTACTGAAAATATCTTGAGACTCATAAAAGAAAGAAAAAAACTAAAACAATCCGACATGCGGCGCAAAAATCCCACATGACAGGAATTACACATGGGAAATTATGAATCAGATAGATTAGGAACGGCAAAATGCAACACATCTTGGACACATGCAACATGATAGAAGAGTTGGAAAGACAAATGAGACAACACATGAATCGAAAAAAAAATTGAGACTCGCAGGAATAACAAAAACACTCCAGCAGGAAAGAAGTTCTCACGAATGCCAAATAGATTGCATGGGAAGCGACAGATTAAAAAGAAATCACTTCGTTTCTACAACAAAAGCTATGGCAAGAGCAGACCCAATCATAAGTTTGGAAGTGACTAGAGATCTAAAACAAACATCCCCAATTCTGCTACGGAACAAAGCAAAATCCTCTGCTATGGTAGAACCATACAAGGAACAATTAGATAAGAATATCTTAGGAGTGTACGACGCAGCAACATGGATACACGTGTATATATAGATGGTTCAGATAACAAAGCCACATTCAATTGGAGTGGTCTTTTACAGACTAAGAAATGGAGAAGAAAAAAACTCAACTACTAACAACGGGAACATACTCCAATAATTTCCTTGCTGTTGTAAAGTCACTTCAGGCTGCTGCTGAGTTTGTAATCCAAGATAAGACATTCGCCAAGAAAACATAGTATTTCTGACCGATGCCTCGTCAAGTATTAGCAGCTCTGAAACATCATACTAAGAGAGGAGATCACAAGCAATGGATGTACTCCCTCACACAGCTCTCAGAACAACACTCAAGGGTTGTTATTCAATGGATCCCCTCCCATTGCGATATCAAAGACAATGAAGCTGCGGGACAGATTAGAACGGGTGAAAAAGTTCTTCACAAAAAGACCCAATCTTCACGTATAATGAGGCCAAGATGATAATTAGTTAGAGTCCAGGTCCAACGAAAATGGGCTGGTGAACAGCCCGACTTCCGAAAAGAAAACAGTCACTAAGGTGTAACTAGAAAAGAGCAAGTCGTCATCTTCAGATTAAGAACTGGGCATAATAACTCAGCGGTAATCTTTACAGCAAAATGAAGAATGGTACAGCTGACAGGTGTCCTTGTTGGGAGCATACCTTGACCGTGGAACATATCCCACAATGCTGCACGTTTAGACACAAAGATACAGAGCAGAGAGTGATGCAGGCCTTTGCGAGACATATGAGACTGAGACAAAAGCCGTACGGGGGCAAAACAGCGTTTAAACAGCGATGTCGTTAATAAGAGACACTAGGATCTTGATCTGAGGATGAGCAGATAAGAAAAAGATGCAGAGGAACAGTTTTGTCTAAGGTCTAAAACTTGGAACGGTATTTCAATAGCTCTTGGCAGGAGATAACCCGGATATGGCGCAGTTGAAATATAGCCAAAAAGTCCATAGACTAATCATCACAATTTTGAGAGACACGTTTCGTGGACTTGGAGTTAATACAAAAGGTGGAACTACCCTGGGACAAACTCCACCTGCAGCAACCAACAGTGCACTATGGAAACACTGATATTAGGTTAGTGAAGCTCCTACTGAATAGTGTTACTAAGCAAGAAAACACCAGATAGTATCTTTCAGACAGCAATCTTGTACAGATACAATGGATACAAACCAAGGGCCGCCCACGCAAATGATGAATAGCAGAAATAACAGAAGCAGTAAAGCTATCCGTGTACGAAGCACAAACTAGAACCAGGTCAAGAAACCTCTTCATAACCTGACGCTGAAAGGCACAAGCACAAACTAACACCAGGTCAAGAATCCTCTTCATAACCTGACGCTGAAAGGCACGAGAACAAACTAAGACCAGGTCAAGAAACCTCTTCACAACCTGAAGCTGAAAGGCACGAGAACAAACTAAGACCAGGTCAAGAAACTTCTTTATAACCTGACGCTGAAAGGCACGAGAACAAACTAAGAACAGGTCAAGAAACCTCTTCATAACCTGACGCTGAAAGGCACGAGTAGATCAAAAGACAACAGAAGAAAGAAGAAGGTACAAGGAAAAACTTTACAAACAGTCATTGTAATGTGCACCAAAAGAGAAAGATTGTGCAGCAAGTCTACCCATGTCTGTCTGTACTTCCTATCGGAAGTATTACCTCGCAGAAATAAACGTGTCTAATACACGTTTAAAATACCTTGGCAGTTAGAAATCGAAGAATAGGCTTAACAGCCGCTGCCCGGCCACAAATTAAAGTTAAAAATCTACCCAAAATTATTTGTATCTTCTCCCAGGCCTAGTAAGCCGCATGAAGTTGTCAAATACCATCTACACATAGCAGAACCATTCGGGTACTTGACAACAGACATTAACTGTTTGAATATCAGGATTCCAAGTATTCCATACGTGTGTCTGTACTTCCTACCGTTAGCATTATTTCGCAGAAATAAACGTGTCTAATTGCCTCAGCTATTCCGCAGTGAATGTTTAGTGGCTGAGTCATGGAATGTGTTCAAGTAAGTTTGGTTTTACTTAAGATGGAAATCGAGACATTTCAATTAATTAAATAATGCAATTATTTTTTTTTTATGTGATTCATTCATTATGTGTACCTGTAGATTCACTCCTTTTATCAGACCTAGTTGATCACACGAACGCCATGAACTTGGAACTACAAGGTAAACAGTTTGTGATCACACAGGTCTGTGACTGATGAAGTAATTCGGAGTCACGCTCACATTGTAGAAGAAATTGTTCATTGTTGGCTTCTTGCTCCGTTTATCTACTTTGAATTCATTGGGAAAAGTTTAAACGCACTTCGTGAAGGAATATGCAGATATAATTTCTGGCTTACGAACAATTTATTTTTCGAATTAAAGATTTTGAATCACTTAAACCCAGATTTCTAATTTTTGTTTTTAAATGTGATGGCATTTCTGGGAACATATAGATGGAGCTCGTGTAACTTGCATGTGTCATTCTCGTGAAACCAACATTTATGGACACTGGCATTCTAGAATTCTTCAAGGTTCTGTATCAACAGAGAGAGTATTCGAGTTACCGTCTACATCTACACAAATTATGCATGTGTTTTGGTAGTGCTTATATTTGTGAACTGTTGTTCTCGTCAATGAAACTAAACAAGATAATAGTAAGGTCAATACTCACGTATGAGCCTTTGTCAGCGACACTTAGACTAACATCATCTCAGGATATCAAACCTAACATTGATGTGCTGGTTGAGGCTGAGGCTAGCATCATCTCAGGATATTAAACCTACCATTGATGGGCTGGTTGAGGCTGAGGCTAACATCATCTCAGGATATTAAACCTAACATTGATGTGCTAGTTGAGGCTGAGGCTAACATCATCTCAAGATATTAAACCTAACATTGATGTGCTGGTTGAGGCTGAGGCTAGCATCATCTCAGGATATCAAATCTACCATTGTTGGGCTGGTTGAGGCAGAGGCTAGCATCATCTCAGGATATCAAAGCTACCATTGATGTGATAGTTGAGCCAGAGACTAACAGCATCTCATGAAATTAAACTTAACATGGATGTGCTGGTTGAGGCTGAGGCTAACATCATCTCAGGATATCAAAGCTACCATTGTTGGGCTGGCTTGGTTGACGAACAACGCTATCAGTTAAGCGGTCAAAAACGTTTAAAATGGGCACGTAAGTATGCCAGTACTGAGCAAAGTTCTGTTTTCATTGGTTTTGTTTTCCGTAAATGTCAGTTTGAACTTGAATGTTTTACATTTCACAATTGGTAAATAGACAAAATAATAACACATCTGGTGGAGTCGTTTTCAGCATGTTTCATCTTACCCTGACGTGAGGTGGAGTCTTGTAGTCTTGGTAAGTATGTCAAGTATTACTTGATTTGTTGTTGTTTCGAGTGCCCACAATGAGTATGTCACTCTTATGTGCGCTTTGAAAAGGGCATTAAGTGACGGGTTGCAATAGCTTTCCTCAGATCCAGAGCGTGCTGATGAAGGTGGACCGGGATCCTCCAGGCGGTTGTGCTATGCTTTGCCTCATCTGCGTGTCGCTCACTACTACGGAGATCACGTTGAACCTCACCTTGTTAGTCATACTGTTGTCCTCGACAATAGCCCGTTTCCAGTATGACCAACGAGGGGGGTCAGGTGAGGGTCTTGGTCAGTATATTTCTCCTGAACCTGGCTAACATTCTCTGATCAGTGTGTTTTACCTGACCAGACATTAGCCTGATCGTCCCGTCAGGTGAGGGTCTTGGTCAATATATTTCTCCTGACCCTGGCTAACATTCTCTGATCAGTGTGTTTTGCCTGACCAGACATTAGGCTCATCGTCCCGTCAGGTGAAAGTCTTGATCAGTATATTTCTCCTGACCCTGGCTAACATTCTCTGATCAGTGTGTTTTGCCTGACCAGACATTAACCTCATCGACCCATTACTTGACTTAACTTGTAGTAAACGGCCTTAATGTTAATCATCAACTGATTATGGATTGCGGTGTACCCTTTGAAATATTGGCCACGGTGGCATCATCTTCGGGGGAGGGTGCGACTAACGTCTGGTCAGAAAAAACATACTGATCTAAGTGGTCAAATTCTTAACTTCGTGTTCAGACGGTCGGGGTTCGAATTCGAGTTGTGTTCATGATGTAAATATTTTCGACGATTCCTGGGTTCATCGCTGGAGATACGGAGTTCGTGCTTTCAGCGATGCTCTCTGCAGGCGGGGAAACCCGAGCCGATGAGGTCGATTCCTCGTCTTTTGGGCAAAATATACTGATCGGACATGATAGTCAGGGTCAGGCAAAATACTCTGCTCGGACACGATAGTCAGGGTCAGGCAAAATATACTGATCGGACATGATAGTCAGGGTCAGGCAAAATATACTGATCGGACATGATAGTCAGGGTCAGGCAAAATATACTGCTCGGATATGATAGTCAGGGTCAGGCAAAATATACTGATCGGACATGATAGTCAGGGTCTGGCAAAATATATTGATTGGACAGGATAGTCAGGGTCAGGCAAAATATATTGATTGGACATGATAGTCAGGGTCTGGCAAAATATATTGATTGGACATGATAGTCAGGGTCCGGCAAAATATACTGATCGGACATGATAGTAAGGGTCAGGCAAAATATACTGATCGGACATGATAGTAAGGGTCAGGCATAATATACTGATCGGACATGAAAGTCAGGGTCAGGCAAAATATACTGATCGGACATGATAGTCAGGGTGAGGTAAAATATATTGATCGGACATGTTAGTCAGGGTTAGGCAAATTATATTGATCGGACATGTTAGTCAGGGTCAGGCAAAATATACTGATCGGACATGTTAGTCAGGGTCAGGCAAAATATATTGATCGGACATGTTAGTCAGGGTCAGGCAAAATATATTGATCGGACATGTTAGTCAGGGTCAGGCAAAATATACTGATCAGACATGAAAGTCAGGGTCAGGCAATATTTACTGGCCAAAACCCCCGACTCCACTTCCTCGCAGTCCTTCCTGGAAATGGGCTGTCTTCATGGCAGCCTGGCTAACGAAGTGGGGGATCGACGGGATCCTTGTAGTAGTGAGTTATGCGCATATGAAGCCAACCACAGCACAAGCGTCTGAAGGAGCCCGGTTCACCTTCATCAGCAGGCTCGGAATATGAGGAAAGCTACTCCAACCCGCCACTGAACGTCCTTTTCAAGGGCGCACAAAAGAGTAAATCTGCGCATTGTTTGCCGTCAACAGCAATAAAAGTATCATCATCAAGCGATGAATAAAATAAAGAGTTCGATAATTGTTGTCACATCCGATGATCGATATTGGTTTAGCTTGAGAATCGTTTAATTTTCCTTATGGGTTGCTTCAAACTCCCATGGGTTGAATACGTTCTATACGTTTGCATAGGCTTCCATTCTAGTTCCGCTTCTCTCTCTCTCTCTCTCTCTCTCTCTCTCTCTCTCTCTCTCTCTCTCTCTCTCTTCCCTTCCATTTCTCGTGCTTTATTTATATATATATATATATATATATATATAAATATATATCTTATATTGTTATTATTATTTTGTTATCATTAATGTATCCACCGATATCTTTGTTTGTGTGTGTATCTAGATATGCTGTTATTATTTATGCGGTTGTTTTTTTTGTGTGTGAATTTTTTTATTTTTTCGTTTTTTGCGATTTGTTCAAGTTTAATTTATTTTTGTATGTCTAGATATCGTTTTGTTTTTATCCTGGTGCGGTCAATGAGTATTTTTCTTTCTGTGTTTTTATCTGCACGATTATACACAGAATGATGTGTATTTCCCTTGAACTCCATAAATCCAAGTCACCTCTGATTGAGACATTCAAATACACCTGGTTTTAAAATCCTTGAACTGTGTATTGGTAGTAGCTCTTGGTCTTGTCTCTGTCCACTGTACCGTGTTTGGGTAGCAGCTTGTCTGTGTCCACTGTACCGTGTTTGGGTAGCAGCTTGTCTGTGTCCACTGTACCGTGTTTGGGTAGCAGCTTGTCTGTGTCCACTGTACCGTGTTTGGATAGCAGCTTGTCTCTGTCCACTGTACCGTGTTTGGGTAACAGCTTGCCTGTGTCCACTGTACCGTGTTTGGGTAGCAGCTTGCCTGTGTCCACTGTACCAATGTTTGGGTAGCAACTTGTCTCTGTCCACTCTACCGTGTTTGCGTAGCAGCTTGTCTGTGTCAATTATTGACTAGATGGTATATCAGTCTATTGTCTATTAAATTAATAGTAACATTCTATTGTCTATTAAATTAATGGTATCATTCTATTGTCTTTAAATTAATGGTATCATTCTATTGTCTTTAAATTAATGGTATCATTCTATTGTCTTTAAATTAATGGTATCATTCTATTGTCTTTAAATTAATGGTATCATTCTATTGTCTTTAAATTAATGGTATCATTCTATTGTCTTTAAATTAATGGTATCATTCTATTGTCTTTAAATTAATGGTATCATTCTATTGTCTTTAAATTAATGGTATCATTCTATTGTCTTTAAATTAATGGTATCATTCTATTGTCTTTAAATTAATGGTATCATTCTATTGTCTTTAAATTAATGGTATCATTCTATTGTCTTTAAATTAATTGTATCATTCTATTGTCTATTAAATAAATGATATCTCAGTCTGTTGTTCTCTATAAATAGATGATATCTGAATCTGACTCCATAGTTAGATTACATCTGAATATGTCTCCATAAATAGATGCTATTTGAGTGTCTCCATAAATAGATCATATCTGACTCCATAAATTGATGATATCTGACTCCATAAAAGATTATATCTGACTCCATAAATAGATGATATCTGAGTATGTTTCCATAAATATATGATACATAAGTGTCTACATAAATAGATGATATCTGACTCTATAAATAGATGATATCTGACTCCATAAATTGATGATATCTGAGTAAGTCTCCATAAATATATGATATCTAAGTGTCTACATAAATAGATGATATCTTAGTCTGTTTCCATTAATAGATTATATATGTCTGTCTCCATAAATAGATTATATATGTCTGTCTCTATAAATATATTTTATCTTAGTCTGTCTCCATAAATAGATGATACCTGAGTCTGTTGTGCCAGAAGTACATCAACTAACGTTCTGTCTAAAATGTAATCTTGCCAGGAAAGCCTTCGGTCGGCCGCGCCACGAACCATAACCGGCTCACCTCTAATGGGATTGAGAGTTCACATCCCATATAGATCGGGGAACGTAGACCAAAGGCGGGACTGCCAGAACTTGGTGCTGAGAATACTGGGTCGTATGTTAGCCAGACACAAACTTGTGTTAGCATATACATACGTTTCTGCCACTGAAGCGCCTGAATGCTGTGATTTGCATATTCCTTTCTGATTGGTTTAATATTTGAGGAGCAGATTTCCAGAGCGTAATTTGATTTGCCAGGAGCCACTTTTATTTGGTGTGTTTGCGATCTTCCTGGAATGTTGTTATAAGGTCAGCATTGCGGTAGTTTGTTTGGGGAACTGGGATGCTTGGCGCAGTCAACATGCTCGACTTGAAAGGTTAAGCCATGAAAATGTTTTCATTTTTTCAGCAGACTTAACAATCAGATTTATATTCTTACGATGAAGAACCGATTTAGAAATGATGTTAAGAACGCCACAAGATTCCTAAGAGCAGACATCAATTTTGAGTGCAACCCCGTCTGTATTAAATTACAAATAAAACTCGAGATCACAGTTAGCAAAAGGTGAAAAGATACCTAATATAGACATGTCAGCACTAAAACGACTATATGTGACAATATCTTGTAGCAATAAAATCAACAAATATGAAAGGTTAAGAAAAGAAGACATGAAGTGCTATAAGAAGAACAATACAAAAGAGAGGATAAATGTCACATGGAAATGTCTAAAATTAAGTGTACAAGATGCTAATAAATCACTATCAAAGAAATGGCTCGAGAAAAACCGTAAAGGGTGTCAGATTACATCCTTGTAAGAATGTCAAATAGAAAGAAGGCAAGAAATACTCTTGCTGAAAAATTATTAGACAAACAAGGACAATCAATGTACAGAAAGGCGTAGGCAGAATTGCATGTAACAGGATGTGAGATAATTGAAGGTGTGGTACTAAGACACAACACAAGCGGGATGAATGCAGAAATATAGGAATGATCAAATAAGACCCTCAGTAGGGGGTTGTATAAAGGTCATGAATGATATGATGCTGTTTGGTGAGACTGACGTAGCAAACATATGGGCGAAGTATGCAAGGGAACTAGTCAAAGACAATCTAGGAACTACACCAACATCAAATAACGAGAGCGCCTGCATTCTCAGATCGGAGGGGAACGAACGATATAAAACTAGGGCAGGAAAAACAACAGAAGCGAATTTCATCCGCATAGAAATGTTAGAAGTCTTAGAAGATTTTGTGTCTAAAAACTTTTATCTGCATAGAAATGTTGGAAGTTTTAAAAAATGGCGGTGTCTATAAAACGTTCATCCGCATTGAAATGTTGGAATTTCTTAGAAGTTTTTGGTGTCTATAAAACTTTCATCTGCATAGAAATGTTGGAAGTTTTCGAAAATGTTGGTGTCTTTAAAACCACCGAGCTTTGTGAGTTGGCCTTTCGTGTTTTGTCAGACGATGGAATTTTGTGTTTGGAAACTAGAACTCCAGTCAATGGTGGTCAAGAATATGGTTCGCAGGACCCATCCCAGCAGAGCACCATTTTCTACAGGATCTGCACAAAAAAGACAGATCTTTCTGCGTTTTATCATATTCTCTCCATCGCACAAAAGCAACGGCTGAATTATCAGACCATGCATTGCCCATCCAGTGTACTCATCTCGCATTCTGCCTTGTTCGGTCCAATGGAAAGGTGATACCAATACATTTGGTACAAGGCAGATTGCAGTTCCTGTCCAGTCTGCAAGCAAAGCTGTACCCATCTGCCAGCTATCCCTGATGCAAGCAGTCATCTGCGAGTCGCTGACCCTGATGTAAGCAGTCATCTGTGAGTGGCTGACCCTGATGCAAGCAGCCATCTGTGAGTCGCTGACCCTGATGCAAGCAGTCATCTGTGAGTCGCTGACCCTGATGCAAGCAGTCATCTGTGAGTCGCTGACCATGATGTAAGAAGCCAGTTATTAGTCGCTGACCCTGATGAGGAGATCAGAGCTAGGTTGGTTCCTGGCTACTCCAAAGCTATCCCTATGGGTATAGCTGCCACATCCCGTAAGGTGCTACATCTCTCTTCTTAATGACGTAGCTGATGGATTCCATATTTATCTGGAAAAATGAGAATGAATGTAGGGATTTTCCCGCATAGCGACTGGCACTGAACTTGAACACGACAGAGAACACAAGATCATAGCAGACGTATCATAAGCCGTGCATCATTGACAATCATCGGTAATTTGCTTGCCGTACGTCGCTGCAACCTTCGCAAGTAAGTGCCAAGAAATATTCGGGAATTGTCACATGTTCTATGATTGATTTTACGAACCATCTAATTATATTCAAAATTCGCTTAATTCTCTATAATTTTCAGTCTCGAAATATCTAACATCGAAAGCGTAATCAGTTGTAGTGAGAACTACATCCGGCCATTGCACGTGACAAATGTCTGGCTATCTTTAAGCAAATGACAATTTGAAAGCGACACCATCATCATAGAAACTTGTGCATGGTAAAATGATGCTAAAATGATGCGAAAGGTTACGCAGGATGAGATAAATCGAATTCGAATGTGCAACGCAAGAATTCGAAATGAAAATCACTTGTTGCGTTGCACCCTTCGAAATATTTCCGTAGACCCTTACAGTGAGTGTAGCAAGGTGCTATCTTCTGTCATCAATCACTGTACTGAGAAAAAACGCGAGCCGAAGTCAGGAGCACATGCCTGTCCGCCTTGCTGTCAATTCTGTCCGGAGCCGTGCTGTCGTCCACAGCCGCAACCCACGTTCAAACCAACAAAATTCAAATCGGGTCCGGCGGCATGCGATCCACCTACCTTCTGTTTCCCTCCTGCATGCCTGGTTTGTCCTAAATGTCCACCACCAGCTACTAAAGTTTGCTCCAGACCGACGTGTGAGTGTTGCCTCACGTGCAGCAGTGCCTACCCCATCAGCAAAAAACGCAGCAGCTGTATACCTCAGAACTGCTACAAATCGAATAGGCCATATTGCCCGCCCAAACACGAACGAACCAGTTCACCATGTTCGAATACCTCTAGGTCTCACTCGTCGAACTCCGGTCACAGATCTGAGTCGCAGCGGCCACGAAGCTCTTCCCAGTGTCCACCTCGAAGATATTGCTCTCCCAGTATCCCTGGTCACCGGCAAGATTCAGCACCGAGAACGCAGACAAAATGCTGCTGCTACAGCTCACAGAGCAAGCCATTGCCCTCAGCCAGAAAAAACTTCTGTTCCAGCTATGACGCAAGCGGCGAGGAGAAGTCGCTATCAAATAATAACAAGGAGTACATGCCACGTGAGTTATTGTTCTGTGTTCTATTTCATCGTTTGCTTCCAGTCCACGTTTATCTTTATGTCCGCTGTTTTATGGGGTTCCTTGTATGAACACTGCTACTATTACTGCTACTACTACCACTGTTACTGCTACTGTTACTATTACTGCTTCTACTACTACTGTTACTGCTACTACTACTACTACTCCTGCTACCTCTATTACTACTATTAGTATTACTGCTACTACTACTACTACTACGACCACCACTACTTCTACTACTACTGATACTACTACTATTGCTACTGCTACTACTGCTACTATTACTACTGTTACTACTACTGCTACTACCACTACTACTACTACTACTACTACTACTATTACTATTACTACTACTACCTCTATTACTACTATTAGTATTACTGCTACTACTACTACTATTACTACTACCACCACCACCACTACTACTACTACCACTACTACTACTACTACTATTACTACTGCTACTACCACCACTACTACTACTACTACTACTACTACTACCACCACTACTACTACTACTATTACTATTACTACTACTACCTCTATTACTACTATCACCACTACTACTACTACTACTACTACTTCTACTACTACTACCACCACTACTACTACTACTACTACTACTACCGCCACCACTACTACTACTACTACTACTAACACCACTACTACTACTACTACTACTACTACTACTACCACCACTACTACTACTACTACTACTACTACTATTACTATTACTACTACTACCTCTATTACTACTATTAGTATTACTGCTACTACTACTACTATTACTACTATCACCACTACTACTGCTACTACTGCTACTATTACTACTGCTACTACTACTACTACTACTACTACTACTACCACCACTACTACTACTACTACTACTGTTACTATTACTACTACTACTACTACTACTACCACCACTACTACTACTACTACTACTGTTACTATTACTACTACTACTACTACTACTACCACTACTACTACTACTACCACTACTACTACTACTACTACTACCACCACTACTACTACTACTCCTGTTACTATTACTACTAGTACTACTACTACCACCACCACTACTACTACTACCACCACTACTACTACTACTACTACTACCACTACTACTACTACTACTACTACCACTACTACTACTACTACTACCACTACTACTACTACTACTACCACCACCACTACTACTACTACTACTACTACCACTACCACTACTACCACTACTACCACTACTACTACTACTACTACTACTACTACTGTTACTATTACTACTGCTACTACTACTACTACTACCGACGATGAGGCTAACGTCTGGTCAGACAATGTTAGCCAGGGTCTGGAGAAATATACTGGCCAAGACCCTCACCTGACTTACTCGTTGGTCGTTCTGGAAACGGGCTGTTGTCGAGGACAACAGTATGGCTAACATGGTGAGGTTCGACATGATCTCTGTAGTAGTGAGCGACACGAAGATGACACCAAGCATAGCAAAACCACCTGGAGGATCTCGATCCACCACCATCAGCAAGTTCGGGATGTGAGGAAAGTTACTGCAACCTGTCGCTTAACGCCCTTTTCATGGCGCACAGAAGAGTAACCTACTGATTGGGGGTATTTGAAAACAACAACTACTCCTATCACTACTACAACTATTACTATTAATACTACTACTACTATTACTATTACTGTAGCAAGTCTAACATTATTGTATCACTTTATTTACTATCTTTCTTATTACCACATCACTCCTTAACTCACACTTTAATTAAACCACTAACAATTCTTTTAACAAAATCCAAACAAAAAATGTTTATTTCACAAACATCATACACATCTTTTCCATAAATTAGTCTTGTAAATCGTATTATATTGTTCAACAATTATTGACTAATTTTAATGTCTCTCGAGAATTTTGTGATCATCACATCTCTAACTGACTATAAATACTCTCTAGAGGTTCGTGCAATTAGCACATGGCTTACTCTTGCACTAAATCAGGGTTGTAATCACGTGGTCGGAATTTAGCAATTGTTCTATTCACCGTCTATATCTCTGTACGTTGATATAATTCTGTCTAGCTACATGTTCTCAGTCCTAATCTCTCTGTCCTCGCTCGTCTGAAGGCCTTATGTTTCACCTCTTAGCTTACACAACGTGGATGTCTTCCGAGCCTCTTGTCTCGTCCTAACATAAGCTGATGTCTACGGAGCCTCTTGTCTCGTCTCAACGTAAGACAGATGTCTAATGAACCTCTTGTCTTGTCTCAACGTAAGGCAGATGTCTAATGAACCTCTTGTCTCGTCTCAATGTAAGGCAGATGTCTACTGAGCCTCTTATCTCGTCACAACGTCAGGAACTCGACGACTGCATCTGTGCTCGGGCCTATGACAGACGACAGTGATTCTGTTACTGTGGTTGTCAGGACGAGGCACACCTGAGTCACGACGTGTTGTTTAGGACGACAGCTTCGTGTTGAAGCAACACGTTTCCGTCTGACGAGAATGAAGTCGGGTCACGAGAGACAGGTGTTAGCGATGACGACTCGAACAGAACATCACACACAGACAGATTCTTATACGTGTGTGGTCTCTCGTTACCTTTCAGTGTTGGTCTGCGCTTGTAGCTTCTAATTCAATATCTCAATTCTGGTCACTCATTGGCTGTTATGTAGTTTTATCTAGCTACTTGTTCTTGTCTAATATGTTACCTACTAAACAGCACGGTAGAATTCGCTTCTCTCTTCCTCCTGATCTGTTCTTCCTGATCTGTCTCCTCCAGCTTATATGCTAAGCTCCAAGCTTTGGTCAATCTTCTACTTTCTTGAGTTCATTTCACTCAAACTTTATTAGAACTGGGGTGTTCCAGAGAAAGGTTGCCTTGTTTTTCCCAAATTACTAGGTGACTTAGAGGTCGTGGAATTCCCAGTAGAATTGTGGGAAGGGAACCATATTGGCCGGACAGTTTTAAACTGCATTGTTTGAAAATTAAGAACAGTGCCCGGTTCAATGAACTGAACCTCTCAGGCAGTGTTCTCAAGTTATGTGTGGGAACCACCAACGGTATTTGCAGGGCTTCCCTGGCGTTGGCTCGTTGGACCATTGTAACTCTGTTACACTACCACCACTACTACTACTATTTCTGATACTACTACTACTACTACTACTACTACTACTACTACTACTATTACTACTATTACTATTACTGTTTCTACTACTACTACTACTACTTCAACTATTACTACTACTACAACTACTACTAATACTACAGCTACTACTACAGCAACAACAATTACTGCTGCTACTACTACTACTACTACTACTACTATTACTACTATTACTATTACTGTTTCTACTACTACTACTACTACTACTTCAACTATTACTACTACTACAACTACTACTAATACTACAGCTACTACTACAGCAACAACAATTACTGCTACTACTACTACTACTACTATTACTACTACTATTGCTGCTACTACTACTACCATTACTGATACTTTCACTACTGCTACTGATATTACTATTATTAATACTACTTCTACTACTACTATTACTTATATCACTAATACTACTAGTGCTACTATACTACTACTGTTACTGCTACTACTACTACTAATGCTACTGTAACTGTTGTGACTACTACTACTGCTTTACTGCTTCTACCACTACTACTACTATACTACCATACTACTACTGTTACTACTACAACGACTACTACTGCTGCTGCAGCTGCAAAAATAACCACTACTACTACTGCTGCTGTTACTACTACCACTATAACTACTTCTACTCTTCTACTGCTGTTACTATTACGACCGTTATCACATCAACTACTACTACTGTCGTTACAACTGTTGCTGCTGCTAAAACAACTACTAACAATACTACTGCTACTATTACCACTACTACTTTTATCTTAATATTACAAGTACTACATTCAACTACTGCTATTACTGCTACAACAACAACAACTACTACTACTACTACTACTAATAATAATAATAATAGTTAATACGATCATTGTGACATCTACTTGAATACCCGACCATTAGCTTGGGACATATTCTATAACTGATCAATAGTATATTGGAAGCACATCAGTGCTATCGATGTGAGAATTGGTCCTTATCCAAGCCGCATGAGGGAAAAATGACAACCCGTGAAATGAAATGCCTGAGGCAAGTCATCAGGAGAGAATGAAGAAGGAATGAGAGCATCAGAAGGAATAGTGCCCAGTGTACAACAGGAGAGACAATGCGATGGGCCGGTTATCTCATGAGAGTTCAACCTGGGCAGTTAGCACACTATAGCACAGGAAGATGTGGTTACAGGCTAAACTTGGACTACGTGATAGTGGATATACGGGGCATAATAAGCATTCTACAAGAAACCAGACTTACAACGAGAGACACAACAAACGTGACCCAATACTGATACAGTTATTGCCCCTTCTCCAAGCGATGATGGCCACACCATCAGACGGGTTTGTCTTAATAATGTGATGTGCTCTGTACTTGGATTATTGTGAGCAAGAATATGCGCTGGTCATCAATCTCACTCTTATCCCGGGTTACGTTGGATCAGTGGCAAGACAATAGGTTGAAACGACTGGAGGTAACGCAGGATGCAGGCACTCTGGTCTTACCTCCCGGGAGACCGGTGGTCGCTTGAAACTTGCGGGATTTTATCGCTCACCGTTTCCGTTCATCGCTGTGAGAGGCGAGGGCCTTAACCTCTTAACTACAGCGACCCAATCGTGATATTCACTGTATAAAGCATTAGTTAGACCTAGACACCTAGATTGGAGTACTGTGTACAGTTGTGGAGACCTTGTCATAGAGGAGATATAAACATGCTGGAAAGGATACGAAGAAGAGCGACAAAACTGACAGTGGGATTCTGGAATTGTAGTTATGAGGAAAGTGTCAGAAAAACCGGCCTACAGTCTGTACAAAAGAGAATAATTAGAAATGATTTAATATATGATAATTAACGGAAAGAATAAATTATAATATAACAATGATTTTCAAATACCGCCGCCTACAAGAACAAGAGCCACGCATGAATTTAAGAAAGGCTCAGATACTTAGTTACTTTCCGTGTCCTAGGCTTTACGTCACAGATCACTCTTCCAGTACTCAGCCACGTGAATTGCCCTGTCACTGGCACTCAACAGGTCATCCAAGCTACGAGTCTCCGGGAGGTTTGGCCAGATCATCAGATCATTCCTGGTCTTGTGTTACTCGACAAGTGCATATCCCATCATCACTGTATCCCTATCTTTTTAGGTTTTTCCTGCATCGTGATATACCAGTTCGAAGTCTATTTAGTGACTTCCATGTTGTGTAGGGCAGGAGATGTCCAGGCGCAGGTTTCTCTCGTATCTCGATAAAGGGGACCTGTGTCAGCTGTTTTCCTGTTTCCCATTTACCAGTTCCTCTCTTTCATTCTCTGACGCGACAGTTCTTCGTATCTCTGGTGGCGCTATGCCGATTGTGAGGCATATTTTTTTCAGTTGGAGTAGGTTTTAGGCATCCAGTAACTATACGGCTTAACTCATTTATTGCTGTATCTGTATGTTTGACACGTGCAGAGTTCTTCCAGACTGGTGCGGCATATTCAGTTATAGAGAAACACAGAGCAAGTGCTGGTATTCTGATGACATCTGACTTTGCTTTCCATGTTGTGCCTGTCAGTTTTCGTATGATACTATTTCTCGCATGTATTTTCTGTTTTGTTTCCTGACAATGTGCGACATAGTACAGCGTGCTTTCCACCCTAACTCCCAAGTATCTGGGGGCCATGCTGTGTTCTAGATCCTGTCCTTGCCATTTAATCTGCAACTTTCTGTTCGCCTCTCTATTTCTGAGATATTAGGCACATACTTGAGCTTTGCTGGGCCTTGGTAATAAAAATATATTTTTGGGAATATAAAGCAAGGGCATCAAGGACTTTGTCAGTTTCTGTTCGACTTCTTCAAAGCCCTTTCCCTGGACAGCTACAGCTGTATCATCGGCATATATGAATTATGTCACCTCTGTATCAATAGGGTGATTGTTGGTGTATATATTATACATCAGAGTTGCCAAGACATTCCATTGTGCCAGCCCATTTTTGTTAGGTTTCGCCATGGACTTTTTAAACTCTGATATGGCATGTAGTAGGTCTTCCCCAGCCATGATGGTTTCATCAAAGAGAGGATCACTTTCAAATAGTGCTTGGTAATGCTCGTATAGCGCCTTTGATTTTTCTTAAGACGGGCGTCCCCTGGAAAGGATTTTCAATCGGCCAATTCTTTTAACGCCTATGCACTAATCCTACCATGGAATGTGAAAAAGGCCTCGTGCTGATTTAAATCAACATCAAAGGACTTTCCTTCAACAAAGAATCACTACTGTCTGAAATGTGTATTCAGCGCAAATGCGATGTACTAATGATTCAAGAGACCCATCGCGCAATCGCTGGCTGAAGACCAAAAATAGACAGAATGACGCTTGTTGCGGAGATGCCACATAAGCAATATGGAAGCGCCATTTTTGTTACACTAAACCTAGATTATGACGAAAGATGGCCTGGTGCGGGCACTTCGGAAGGTCCAACGGAATTACCAACTCGATACTCTTTGGTTCCGTACCGGGACAGAGAGGGCGAGGACGTCTAAGGAAGAGGTGGGTGGACAAAATCACTGAGCGGTCAGGCCTTCGTCCAGGTGAGATACGACAGGCGGCGACAGACAGAGAGGGATGGCGGGGGATTTTGGGAGTGTCTTCATGTGTGCCCCAACGACCTGATGGGTTACGGGATGAACTGAACTGAAAACCTAGATATAAGCTCAGAGGGCCAAACCTCCAGAGGAAACACAGAGATCCTCACGATCCAAACCCAATCATGTACAGTGACATCAGTATATAAGCCACCGAATGACAACTTTATTTTCGAAGAACGAGAAAACTTTAGATAACAAAGCAACAAAATAGTCATGAGAGACTTCAACTGTCACAGCACTGCACGGGGCTATAAAGGAATCAGATGCTAATAGAGAAGAGCTGGAGAACTGGGCAGAGCAGAATGGACTGCAGCTCTTGCGTGAGCCAAAATTGACACCATTTTTTTAAAACTGCAGATGGGGAACATGTTACAATCCTGACAACATATTTGCTAGTGACAGGATAATACACCAAGAGGCAAAATCTGTAGAGGAGTCCATACCACTGACGCATCACAGGGTCCAATGATGGACCGTCACTGCAGTTGGTGAACTGGAAAGCGTACCATTCAAAAGATGCTTCAACTTCCAACGAGCCAAATGGGGTCCACTCGTCTATGACCTAGACATAGAGGTGCATAAATTATAACCAATTCCCACTAAATATGAGGCCTTTGTCAAACTAGTAAAAATAATTTCTAGACACCAGATACCAAGAGGCTCTAGAACTCAGTATATTCCAGGCCCAGATTAGATACCAGGAAATATTTTTATTTAGCCAGAGAGTGGTGAATGCTTCCAGTGCATTGCCACAGGAAATAATTAAGGCAGGGTCAATAAATTAATTCATATATAGATTGGATGCGCATTACTTTTAGATCAAGTGAATGTAAAAGACACTGGTTGTATTCAAATTATGCAGGCTTCTAAACCAGTATAACAACATTAAGTTAAGTTAAGTTACATTGAGTTCAGTTAAGTTAAAAGATGAAAAATGAACTACCCACGTCACATAACGGCACAAATGGGCTGGAAAAATAAGTAGCGTTGACGTTGTGCGAGACCTATCGGAGGCTTTCAGGAAAGGAATGATTTGGCGGTTTCAGCGAGGCTTCGGGTATCTAATGTGATGTTGCTCCGATATTCTGCAGCTTTCAGGGGACGATCACGGGCAAAGTTGTCATGATCTTCTTAGAGTTTTTGACGGCAGGTCTTGCTTAGGGTGGTGAAAGCTGTGTGGTTGTCTGTAGAACGAGCCATCTTACCCAGATCTTGCTTAGGGTGGTGAAAGCTGTGTGGTTGTCTGTAGAACGAGCCATCTTACCCAGATCTTGCTTAGGGTGGTGAAAGCTGTGTGGTTGTCTGTAGAACGTGCCATCTTACCCAGATCTTGCTTAGGGTGGTGAAAGCTGTGTGGTTGTCTGTAGAACGTGCCATCTTACCCAGATCTTGCTTAGGGTGGTGAAAGCTGTGTGGTTGTCTGTAGAACGTGCCATCTTACCCAGATCTTGCTTAGGGTGGTGAAAGCTGTGTGGTTGTCTGTAGAACGTGCCATCTTACCCAGATCTTGCTTAGGGTGGTGAAAGCTGTGTGGTTGTCTGTAGAACGTGCCATCTTACCCAGATCTTGCTTAGGGTGGTGAAAGCTGTGTGGTTGCCTGTAGAACGTGCCATCTTACCCAGATCTTGCTTAGGGTGGTGAAAGCTGTGTGGTTGTCTGTAGAACGAGCCATCTTACCCAGATCTTGCTTAGGGTGGTGAAAGCTGTGTGGTTGCCTGTAGAACGTGCCATCTTACCCAGATCTTGCTTAGGGTGGTGAAAGCTGTGTGGTTGTCTGTAGAACGAGCCATCTTACCCAGATCTTGCTTAGGGTGGTGAAAGCTGTGTGGTTGCCTGTAGAACGTGCCATCTTACCCAGATCTTGCTTAGGGTGGTGAAAGCTGTGTGGTTGCCTGTAGAACGTGCCATCTTACCCAGATCTTGCTTAGGGTGGTGAAAGCTGTGTGGTTGCCTGTAGAACGTGCCATCTTATGCCGATGTTTTAACAAAGCCTAATTATCATGATTATCATATATCCTGTTTGCTCCAAAAGAAGCATGGGGTTATGTCTATGATTTTAATCGGGGACACCTTCTCTAGTCAACCCAGCGAAAAATGGGTACCTGTCGCCTGAATTACGAAGGCAAAGGCCGCTGTACCACGTAGACGATGATAGCATAATTAATTTTGCTAGCGCTATTTTTAACAAGGATTAACTGCACTATTTTTTATCCTCACTCCCTCGTCTCGAGCCACCAGACCCCAGTGGCAAGTCAAGGACAAGACGACTAGGGAGAGACTTCGAGATGCAGAGGACTCCGCATCAAGCACCCGTGAAAAAGACGGCGGAGTCCAGAGTCGAACCCACACCACCTAATCACGAGGCCGGCGGCTTAACCACTTCGCCACGGAATGCCGCCTTAATCAAGGAAAGTAAAAACAGCAAGGAAGGGCACTGGCCACCCCACTTCTCACAGGCTGCAGCTTAGTACAATGGAGTCTTCAAAAACTCCATTTCCAACGAGCGGTTAATTCTGCTGAATTTCCACTTTTTTTTCTACCTAAGAGAGGGCCTACTTTGTCTTTTGTTCTTTATTTTTTCTAACATAAGAAAAGAAACTTTTACTATTAGTTTTGACCCTATGAGGAAGTTGGGTTTGTTTTTTTTAGTAGATGTAACTGTGACAATTTGCTCTACATGATATGACGATCCAGTAGGAACAGTTAGTCTTATTGCAGAAAACCCACGGGATAAATGTCACCTTGCAATGAATCCCTATACATAGTGGACTACTAGGGAACGAGATGACTGACATATTGGCAAAAACAGGAGACTGGAAACAACAATTGGATAGACCCTGCAGTAACCACACAGTAAAATCAATTATTAAGAATAGTACTCCGGAAATCTGGATGAACAGGTGGGCGACGGGAACAACAGGTCGCAGTGTATTTAGCGAAATGTCACAGCCAAAAAGTAATGAAGACATAAATAAACTACATAGAAGAGATCAAAGTCTCATCTTTCAGTTCCGAACAAAGCATACCAGAGTTAATAACCACTTGAACCACATCAATCCCCAGCACCTGCCCTTGTGCAGACATTGCTCTCATCCTGGCGAAACAGTTCGACATCTACTCATTGAGTGCAAGGCGCTTGCGGACATGAGGAAAAGATTCTTACAATCACTGCCGACAATTACCAACACACTGTACGGAGCAGTGAAGCAAATGAAGAAGATCTATTTCTATATAAGAATGGCATTTGGCAGCCAAGAGCAAGCTTGCTCAGCAGCTATTGTATAATAACAACAACAACATTGCAGAAACCCTGCACCAACATATTCGTAAGTTCTATCGCTGATACTTCCTGTGTTGTTGTAGTGAAAAGTGTAACAGCCCCACATACATTCTTCTTCGTTATTTTGTTGTTGCTGTGACTTTAATAGTGAAAGTCCCGGATAGAAGGAAATACACATGGACAAGTCCTGTAAATAAGGGGAGATATCAAATAGTTACATCATGAAGAAAACAAAATATCGAAACCAAGTTAAAAAATCGATTGCTTCCCCTGGTGCGGATGCTGATTCAGATCGTAATTTGCTAATTATGAAAAGCCAACTACGATGGAGAAACTTGGACAATAGCGAAACAATAGCGAAGTGGAATTTAAGTGCCTTAAATGAGTTGAGGAAAAGAGTTGAATTCCAAAACTCGGTGACTTATGCTTTAGGGAAAAAAAACATTTTTCTGAAGATATAGATCATCAGAGGCAGCATATAAAAGAAGCCGTAAAAGAGGCAGCAGAGATTACATTGGGTAACAAGAAAGCAGAAAACATGAAACCGTGGGTAACACCAGAAATGTTAAACAATATGGAGGACAGACGTAAATGGAAAAACTTTAATACAGAGCATGGTATTGCAGTATTTAAGCGTATCAAGAATGAACTGGGTCGAGAATGCAAGATGGCGAGAGAAAAAGGGTGGATAGAACAATGCGAGGAAATTGAAGATCTGTAGAAAACAGGGAAATTCTATAAAGTACATGAGAAAGTCAAACAATCATTTTATAAACAAAAGGGCAGACAATCACGGATGATTAATGATAAGAATCGGAAACCGATTACAGACCAAGAAAACAAAAAAGTGGATGGAGAGAATATATTGAAGAACTGTACAATGATGGAATCCTGTATTAAGATAACACACCACTAAATGACATACCACTGACAGACGAGAGAGTACCTATAACCAGAGATGAATTTAATAAGGCACTTTCTTTAATCCCGAACAACAAGGCTCCAGGTAAAGATGAGCTACCTATCGAGCTACTGGAAGCAGTGGGGGAGACTTTTCATGATTTACTATTTCAACATGTTAATGACATTTACAACAAGGGAATATGGCCAAAAGATAACACAACTTCAATATTAATTCCTTTGCCAAAGAAATAAAATGCAACAGAGTGTGGTCAATTCCGAACGATAAGTTTGATAACACATGCATCTAAAATTCATTTGAAGATTATTCATATGAGAATTGATGGAAAGAAAAGGAGGTACTGAAAGATAACCAGTTTGGATTTCGCAAGGCCAGAGGTACACGGGATGCCATTGGATCATTGCGGCTTCTTGCAGAAAGAATGATCGATCAAGGACGTACACCGTTTATCTGTTTTATTGACCACAAGAAAGCCTTTGATCGAGTTCCCAGAAGCAAACTATTTAAGATTTTGCAACAAATAGGTATAGAAAGATCAATCATTAGGTTAATCTAGAACCTGTATGGGAATCAAGAGGCGATTATTTCAATCAGATCCAGTTTCCATAAAACAGGGGGTACGATAGGGCTGCTTGCTTTCATAGTCTCTGTAACAGGGGGTACAACAGGGCTGCTTGCTTTCCCCGGGTCTCTATAACGGGAGGTACGACAGGGCTGCTTGCTTTCATAGTCTCTATAACATGGGGTACAACAGGACTGCTTGCTTTCCCCGTGTCTCTATAACGGGTGGTACGACAGGGCTACTTGCTTTCACAGTCTCTATAACAGGGGGTACGACAGGGCTGCTTGCTTCCCCGAGTCTCTATAACAGGAGGCACGACAGGGCTGCTTGCTTCCCCCGAGTCTCTATAACAGGGGGTACGACAGGGCTGCTTGCTTCCCCCGAGTCTCTATAACAGGGGGTACGACAGGGCTGCTTGCTTCCCCCGAGTCTATATAACAGGGGGTACGACAGGGCTGCTTGCTTCCCCCGAGTCTCTATAACAGGGGGTACGACAGGGCTGCTTGCTTCCCCCGAGTCTATATAAAAGGGGGTACGACAGGGCTGCTTGCTTCCCCCGAGTCTCTATAACAGGGGTTACGACAGGGCTGCTTGCTTCCCCCGAGTCTATATAACAGGGGGTAGGACAGGACTGCTTGCTTTCACCGAGTCTCTATAACGCAAATTCTGATATAATGATGGTCAAGGTTATGCGGAGTTGTAATAGGGGTGTCAAAGTTAATGGAACAGAAGTTAATGCCATCAAATTTGCGATAGTGGGAGGATCAGTATCAACGTTGCAAATGCTGCTTGATAAAATTAATAGCACTGCCAACGCTTTTGGAATGAAAATAAACACATCGAAGACAAAGACTTTGGTAATATCTTAGCAACATAGACATTTAAATATATATATATCGATGTAGAAATAATCGAACTAGTACAGAAGTTTAAATATTTGAGGTAAACCATTACAGAAGATGCCCGCAGTGAGACAGAAATTAAGACAGGGGTTGCAATGGTAAAAAAAGGGCTTCAGAGAAAAACAGAAATTGTTAACCTCAAAGAATATCAGGATAGAACTGAGGAGATTAATAATCGCCAATCATATATGGCCAATGGCACTGTATGGGACTGAAACATGGACGGTGGCAAAGAAGGATGAAAAAAGCTACGAAGCGTTAGAAATGTGAAGCTACCGTAGAAGGGAAAGAGTTGGTTGGACAGAAAAAAAGATCCAATAACAATGTACTCAATGACGTGGACGCACAAAGACAAATATTGTAAATGAAACAAAAACGTTGGTTGAGTAAGGCTGGGTCATAATATGAGACATGAAAGTCTTCTACAGAAGATTCTAGAGGGCAAGATTCAAGGGAAGAGAGGACCGGGGCTATCAAGACTCACCTTTACATCTCAGGTATGCAGGGACAACCTTACAACTAGTCTTAGGACTGATCAACCAGAAAATAGGGTCAAATAGAGAGACATACTCAGACAACCTTACAACCAGTCTTAGGACTGATCAACCAGAGAATAGGGTCAAATGGAGAGACATACTCAGACAACCTTACAACCAGTCTTAGGACTGATTAACCAGAGAATAGGGTCAAATAGAGAGACATACTCAGACAACCTTACAACCAGTCTTAGGACTGATCAACCAGAGAATAGGGTCAAATGGAGAGACATACTCAGACAACCTTACAACCAGTCTCAGGACTGATCAACCAGAGAATAGGGTCAAATGGAGAGACATACTCAGACAACCTTACAACCAGTCTCAGGACTGATCAACCAGAGAATAGGGTCAAATGGAGAGACATACTCAGACAACCTTACAACCAGTCTTAGGACTGATCAACCAGAGAATAGGGTCAAATGGAGAGAATTACTCAGACAACCTTACAACCAGTCTCAGGACTGATCAACCAGAAAATAGGGTCAAATGGAGAGACATACTCAGACAACCTTACAACCAGTCTTAGGACTGATCAACCAGAGAATAGGGTCAAATGGAGAGACATACTCAGACAACCTTACAACCAGTCTTAGGACTGATCAACCAGAGAATAGGGTCAAATAGAGAGACATACTCAGACAACCTTACAACCAGTTTTAGGACTGATCAACCAGAGAATAGGGTCAAATGGAGAGACATACTCAGACAACCTTACAACCAGTCTCAGGACTGATCAACCAGAGAATAGGGTCAAATGGAGAGACATACTCAGACAACCTTACAACCAGTCTCAGGACTGATCAACCAGAGAATAGGGTCAAATGGAGAGACATACTTAGACAACCTTACAACCAGTCTTAGGACTGATCAACCAGAGAATAGGGTCAAATGGAGAGACATACTCAGACAACCTTACAACCAGTCTCAGGACTGATCAACCAGAGAATAGGGTCAAATGGAGAGACATACTCAGACAACCTTACAACCAGTCTTAGGACTGATCAACCAGAGAATAGGGTCAAATGGAGAGACATACTCAGACAACCTTACAACCAGTCTCAGGACTGATCAACCAGAGAATAGGGTCAAATAGAGAGACATACTCAGACAACCTTACAACCAGTCTCAGGACTGATAAACCAGATGATGATGATGATGATGATGATGATGATGATGATGATGATGATGATGTAGCTAATCGGGCTGATTATTCTAAAATATAAACATTCTGTTACAGAAGGTTTCTTGAGTAGCGCTATATAGACAGATGCAATAAGGTTGTTTAGTATACATCCTGTATTGTAGATGTATTTAACCAGAACAGTGATTATTTCTTTGTCTTCTTTGCGTTCAGTATCCTTTTGCCATGCTACATGTGCAGGCCATTCGCCATGTTGAAGTCTGTAGTCTTCACCAGGTCGGAGCGGCTGCCCCACAGCTTTTGTCTCACTACTCTGTATCCTCCTGAACATTAGGTTGGCAGAGGCTTCGATTGCTTGGGCGGGTTCTCTCGAGGCTGGATATAGCACCTTCCCGGTTGTAACGTATAGGATCGAGACCATGACGATAGGGTAGACTATCGCATGATCCCATTCTTTGATGCGCGTGTGCCCTGATTTTGTCCTGGTTCCAACGCCATAGCTATCACACTCCATCTTGGACATGTCGGGTAGAGTTTTCTTTTGTCTTGCTTATACTTAATGACTTGTTCTACTTCTAATCTGAGCATGTTGGGGCCGTCATTATTAAATGTTGTCGTTGGACAGTTCATGTATTCATTCCATCCATCTGTTCGATATTATTTTCTCATTCAAGACGTCTCCTTTCTTGTCCCTTATCGCGTCCTACCAGAGCGAGTCATCTCATGTTTAAAAGTTGTTTTATTTCTGCAAGCACAGCTCTTTTACTGGAAATCTTTTCTATAACTTCTATTATCTTGTATTTGAATTATATCCATTGTTCTGTTGCATGTTAGCTCATGCAACTTATCTCATTGATCGATACCTTATAATCCTGAATGTGTTATATTTTTCTTTCTATCATTTTAGTTGTGATGTTGTCTGTCATCAATACTTGACATTTCTTAAATTATTTATCGGCAGTCATTTTTTATGCATGTCTGCTTGTTTTTAGACATGTTTCTCAATTTTCACTTTTGTATTGTTCCATGTTTCCTGGCAGATTTATTTTTGACTCCCACAAGGTATTTCTGTCTGGCTGCGTTAATGCTAATATATATATATCTGGAGATCTTTTCTATGTTTTCTTTCTTCTATTCCAAGCCTGATGTCTGTTTCAGTCCCTACAGGATACTAATGGGAATTTATGTCTGCACTTGGATACGTTTCTGTCAATGTGAAACCGTTTTTTAATCTATTCTTCATCATAATAAAGTCATTCTAATTTCTTACTATATCTCCTGGGCTTTCCTGTGTGTCACAAATAACTAAGTGGTTTTCTTTACAAAAATATATTATATCTTCTATCGTCTATCTCCTCTGACGTTTCTTTCCACCATGCAAATGGTCTCACTTTGTTCCTGTAGTTTCCATTTCCTATTTTAATATTCATATATCCATTACTATTTAAGTTCAGTCCAAGTGCCATCTCCGCTTCGAAGGTCGGCTGGTCAGTTCAGTTCAAGTGTCATCTCCGATTCGAAGGTCGGCTGGTCAGTTCAGTTCAAGTGCTATCTCCGCTTCGAAGGTCGGCTAGTCAGTTCAGTTCAAGTGCCATCTCCGCTTCGAAGGTTGGCTGGTCAGCTTAGTTTAAGTGCCATCTCCACTTCGAAGGTGGGCTAGTCAGTTCAGTTCAAGTGCCATCTCCGCTTCGAAGGTCGGCTGGTCAGTTTAGTTCAAGTGCCATCTCCACTTCGAAGGTCGGCTGGTCAGTTCAGTTCAAGTGCCATCTCTGCTTCGAAGGTCGGCTGGTCAGTTCAGTTCAAGTGCCATCTCCACTTCGAAGGTCGGCTTTTCAGTTCAGTTCAAGTGCGACCTCCACATCGATGATCAGCTGCATTTGTTCTCCAGTCTACTCTATCTCTTGCCGTTATGGTGCAAATCTAACATACTTTTTCCAGTCCATCTCTTGAGGGTATCCACCCACTGATGTCATTGTCTGCCCGTTGAACCGGTACCTTCCACCCTACCCTTTAGAATGGTTTTCAACAAAATCTTGTTATACGGCCAAAATATCTTAACTGCCTAACCCTGATTTCGGTAATTAAATCTCTTTTCACCCCCAACTTTTCCAATACCTCCACATTTTGTTTCCTCTATTTCCAAGAAATGGTACCCAATCTTTTAGATACCTAAATTTCGAAGGTTTCATACCCTTTTCCAACTAATTATTCAAGGTCCATGTTTCTTCGCCATAAAGTAGTGTCGAGTATACATAACACCTGACAATTCTGATTCACAGATTCTGATTTATCTGTTTGAATGTCAGTGTGTGTCCCTTGTTGCTGAATACCATCTTGGCCATACCTATTCTCTTTCTTATTTCTTTTTCACAGCTGCCTTCTTCCGTTATTATATGACCTAGATAGGAGAAATTGTACCTGTTCAAGTAGTTGACCTTTTATTTGGCTTGGCTTGGCTTCGTTCTTTCTCAATCTTCCGCTACCAAACCCTGAAAGGGCTTAAGTAGCAGAATGTTGTCCAGAGAACGGAATGCGTTGTGTCGTAGTTTACAGTTTGACGGCGATATTTGCACCTTTCGGTCCAACACGTCCGACTTCGGCAAGTATTTTTTAGTACCGGGTTAGCACTCCCTCTTCAGTCCCTTCTCCCTAGCCAGTCTGCCCTGCTGCAGCCTGTTAGCCAAGATCACCGCGTGGAGGTGTAGAAGGGTCTTGACAGCTCTGGTTCGCTGGCCCTGACACTAGCAGTCAGCTATGGGTCGCTGACCGCTGCAGCTCATGCGCTGCTCAACATCTTGATCTCTACCTTTTATTTGAATCTGCATGCTTGGTTTCTTGTCATTTTCCTCATGTATCATAGTTTTTGTTTTCTTAATGTTTATGTCCAATCCAAACTCTTGACTTATTTTGCATATTGTTGTCACAAGCTCCTGTAATTCTTGCTAATTTGTTGCCATCAAAGTAGTTTCCTTTGCATATCTAAGGTTATTCATTGCAACCCCTCCTATGACAAGCTCTGGCATCCCTACTCTCTTCTTGAAAATTTGTTATGTGTTGATATTAAAAAGACAAGGGGATAGTACACATCACTGTCTTATCATCATCATCATCATCATCATCATCATCATCATCATCAGTCCCGTAACCTGAAAGGTCATTGCGGCACCAATACTGCAGATTGTTGGACCAGTTCCTGCCAATCCCCTCGTTTTTATGCTAGGGTATTTGTTCTAGCTATGGACATTCCCGTCCACTCTCTGATGTTGTTTTCCCATCTCTTTTTCGGCCTCCATCTCTTACGCTTCCCAGGCACAGTACCTTGCATGGTCGTCTTGGTCAACCCAGACGTCCTTGAAACATGCCCATACCATGCGAGCTTGCATGCCTTTACCATACTCAATAGGTCTTTTTATTGGCCGATCTCTCTCTTAAATGGTATTCTTGCGCAACTTTCACGTTCCGTCAGTTTCAGGTCCTTCCATTGCACTTTGGTTGGGCTGGCTTCTGAGAGCGCACACACCTAGCATAGGTACATTCAGACGTACATTGGCATCCAAGCACTAGTTTATGCGTCTTAATATCGCCTAATTGACTACGGTCTGGGGTGGAAAAGGCGCGCCTCCGCCAGTAGAAACTAATGAGGCAAACACGTAAAATTTAAACAATTAAAAATATTAACGGTGTCCAGAACTGCCTTATTCGTGACGTTGTGTAGATCCGACATGCCGAGGATTCGACGCAGACATCCCATCTCCATTGCAAAAATTCTTCCCCCTAGAACAGATGTCAGAGTCCAGGTTTCGCATACGTAAAGCTACACAAAAGTGACAAGTGCATTAATTAAACTCAACTTGGATTTCAGATTGATGCTTTTGTCTCTCCCTGTTGGCCTCAATTTGGTCAGAGCAGCCATGGTCATCTCTGTTCGGGCCTCAATCTCAGTTCTGGAACCTTCCGCACCCATCAGTACTCCCAGCTATACAAACTGTTTAACAACGTGCAATGGTTCGCGTTTGATCGCAGTCGAACTTGCTAGGCCCTCTGGGAAGTTGATCAGGATTTTCCTTTTCCCCCGCATTAATTTATATTCCTAACTTTTGAGCGTGTTATCAGGGTTTGAGATTATATTCTCAAAATTCTAGCTCCGACCTGAGATGGGTGAGTGTACGATCACCTTTGCTGACAGACCTTTCTTTTTTTTCCTTTTTTTTTTTTTGAGTTCACCTTATTTCTCTATTCTCCAAGGTGGTGTGCATTACACTACGGTTTTTATTTTGCACCTGTCGGCCTTGTGGGTCCGACTTCGGCATGCATTTTATGTAAGGGTGTGCTGCCTCCTGCATTTTCTAAGGGTTAGCTTCCCCGGGGTAACGGCCGGTGCTGTGATGGGTTGTGAGCCGTGTCCCTTAACCACTAGCCTACGCCGTTTCCGCTGTCAGTACCGTATCTATACATGAATATATATACTTCTGTCTGTACTTGGAGAGCATAAATTTCTAGATTTTACTGTAGCAGTTTGTTACCACTACAGATTACTGGTCAGTCTCGTGTCATCTGGACCCTATTTCTTGGAGACATTTAATGCATTTCCCATGTTGGAATCTATCAAACGCTTTCTGGTAGTCTGGGAAGCAAATATTAATGCCATTATGTATTACTATTAGAATATCAATAGATTTTCTTGGATTGAAGATGTGTTGTAAGTTCTCATAATATTATGCTCATTCTATTTCTTCATTACTTTTTTAAGTTTGTAAAATGGCAATATCAAACAGTTTAGCCTTCACCTTCTTCGGGGTCATTCAACCACGTGCATGTCCAATAACCAGGCACATATTTGAAAGTTGTGTTTTCAATCTACGTTTGGGGTCAAGATGCGGAGCAGCGTATGAGCTGCAGTGGTCAGCGACTCGTAGATGGGATCAAGATGCTGAGCAGCGCATTAGCTGCAGTGGTCAGCGACTCGTAGCTGGGATCAAGATGTTGAACAGCGCATGAGCTGCAGTGGTCAGCGACTCGTAGCTGGGATCAAGATGCGGAGCAGCGCATGAGCTGCAGTGGTCAGCGACTCGTAGCTGACTGCTAGCGTCAGGGCCAGCGAACCAGAGCTGCCAAGACCCTTCTACACCTCCACGTGGTGATCCTGGATAACAGGTTGCAGCAGGGCAGACTGGCTAAGGAGAAGGGATCGAAGAGGAAATGCTAACCCGGTACTCAAAAAATGCTTGCTGAAGTCGGATGTGTTGGACCGAAAGGTGCAAATATCGCAGTCAAGCTATAAACTACGACACAACGCATTCAGTTCTCTGGACTACATTTTTCTTAAGCACTTTCAGTGTTTGGTAGCGGGAGATTGAGAATGAACGAAGCCAAGCCGATCGATATATTTGTTTTGTTGTATTGTCAATTGTGATCCAGACTTCCCTGGTAGGGTGCAACTAGAGGATGTCAACGAGTGCATCTATCTTGGACAGTCTCCTCTATTTGGAGAACAACCTGTAACGGACTGACAAGACGCCGTTGCGCGGACTGGACAGCCTTCTCTATTTGGAGAACAACCTGTAACGGACTGACAAGACGCCGTTGCGCGGACTGGACAGCCTCCTCTATTTGGAGAACAACCTGTAACGGACTGACAAGACGCCGTTGCGCGGACTGGACAGCCTCCTCTATTTGGAGAACAACCTGTAACGGACTGACAAGACGCCGTTGCGCGGACTGGACAGCCTCCTCTATTTGGAGAACAACCTGTAACGGACTGACAAGACGCCGTTGCGCGGACTGGACAGCCTCCTCTATTTGGAGAACAACCTGTAACGGACTGACAAGACGCCGTTGCGCGGACTGGACAGCCTTCTCGCTTTTTAAGGCAGTCATCGGCGGCTGCCAAGACCAGAGCCTACGAGCCTCGCACTTCAATTCCACCGTGCTCTCTGCTATGTGCTACGGTGCTGAGACATGGGCACTAACAAAATCACTGGAGGACAAATTGCGAGTGACCCAGGCCTCTCTTGAGAGCCGCTTGGTTGGATTCACTCTCCGGAACCAATGTATACAAAAGCTCCACAATTCCGACATACGACGATTGTCCTTGGGGAACGATGCAGTAATCTATGCAGACAAGGCAAAACATAGATGGGAAGGTCACATGTTGCGACAAAACTATGGTCGATGGAGCACGGCGACAGCAGTCTGGTACCCTCGAGGTAAAACGAGACTGCGGGGATGATCTCCAACGCGTTGGTCGGACTTCCTTGCTGTACACAACAACATCAGAGACGCATCTGGAGGACCCGTAATTACGCTGTGGAACGGGTCATCAAGATCAAGATATTTTTTTTGGAATGAAGAACAAAATGTGAAGATCGCACTTGCACCGTGCAGCACTTGAGCTGAAACAGACGTAATGCCAACGAGAAACACGACTGACGGAAGAATATACAGTTGTCTTGTCTGACGATGACATATACTTCTGCTTGCCGTTCGTCATGTCAAATTATAATGTGCCTTGGGCACATGACACAAGCCTTGACGACGCTGATCTTCTCCGTCGATGTGAGCGCAGAATTATGCTGTTTCCTCGTCACAGACATGATTTCTCATTGGCATCTGTAGATAGCACTTTGAGTGCGGTCGTGCCAACATCTTCTAGCTCTGTACTGGATGGCAGTGGGGAGGGTAATGTTGAGGAAACTTTACTATCGTCAACATTGACGACAACAGCTAAACGTGACTCGACAGGGGCAGGAAATATTTATGTGGATAGGAATCCATGCCAAGACAGCAGACGATGGGTTAGACAAGGGTACTGTGGACACGTGACTCCAAACAATAACCTGAAGGTAGGTCCAACAGGCACAGACAGAATCAACTTAACAAATTCCCGTGCTTCAAATAGATTATCAGAACTAGATCAGCAAAATGAACACCGCTGTCAGGGAGGTTCTTGTGAACGTCGTTCCACTGCTAAACAAGCACGCATGGGGAAGCACAAAGACTTGACAAATAATGTAACAAACCTTTCTTCAGATAGTTCCCCAATTATTGACAATCTAATTCTTGAGTCCCAGATTGATTCGAAATATGCTTCAGAGAACAAAGCCAAGCAGCGCAGGAATGCTGCCAAATGTATTCAGAACGAAAGACAGATAGCTAGAGCATATGCGTCGAGAGACACGGGCACACATAATTATGAAAACAGAAAACAGAAAGAACAGAAAAGTACTTCCAGTAGGCCGCCGTCGAGTTGCAAATCATCCAAAGGTAGTAAAGAAGTCCTGGATCCGAGCAGCGAACACTACTTGAAAAGGTTGGATAACATTCTTCAGAGAATGAGCTCAAAGAATGACAAGCCGTCCTCAAGATCATCAGAGAGAATAGCCAGACCCGCCAACACAAAGGAAGTAGTCTCAAATTATGTCAATAAAAACCAGAGAATATCTCCAAACAAGAGGTCGTGTAATTGCCCAATCAAGGCTGCACAAAATAATAAAATTAATATAAATGGTTTAATTGAAGAAGTTAAGCGAAATGGGCAGGTTAGAAGTAGACTCGGCGCAAAGCAGGACATGCCTAAACAAGATAACATTTGTGTTACTAGAAATAGGTCAAGGTCACGCTGTCAGCAACGACCAGATAAGAGAAAGCCATTGGACGGGTCTGAAGCATCCGTTTCTAAAGATAGCACAAGACAACACATTATTTCACACTGTGGTACTGAAAGGTCCACTTTCCCTCACAGCCAAAACAGAAGACGGTCAAACTCTCTATCTGCTCTCCCACGATGCCAAGCTCATACCTCCACGTCCTCTAGTCTCGCGCACATTCGAGGACTTGCAAAATCCCATTCTTGTGGGACACCCGCGAGCAGCAGGACGTATTCTTGGAGAGATAGTCCAGCAAGTCTCACCAAGCAGCAGATAAACATTCTCAGGCATATTCCTGGTGATATAACTCCTGATGAGGTCGGCACTTTGCTGAATACGTTATTGTCTATTGCAGAGCGAAGACACTGCTTAAAAAGCGGTGGCGGGGGTGAAGAAAGTTGGCGAGATGATCAACGCAATGACACAGAATTAGCTCTTGAACGTCTAAGTAAGTATGAGAAAGGGAATATATCTGATAGCAATACATCCACATATCTTTCACCGAAATCGTGTATCTGTTATTCTGATAAGGCAACAGATGATGTGAACAATACATCGCTTGTAAAAACCATTAGCACCTCAGATTCGTCAGATTTTAAAGATGATATCAATCCTGACAGCTCGACATCTGGAAATGGGTCCCTGAGGTATGGAACTATAGGAAGTATAGATTCGGAAACTTTAACGGAATATGCGACTTCTAAGGTCAAAGCCAACACCGTGGATAATGCACAAGAACCCTCAGCTCAGTTTACTTCGATTGGATACACCGAGAGTGACATTCATGTCCGCGACTTTTCATGTCCAAATTACAGGATCAGCAAAAAAGTGCTCGACCCAAGAAGAACAATCAAAACAGAGCAATTGTCAAAAAAATCGGCAATAGTTTTGCCTTTTGATGACAAGTTTACAGTACAGAACAGACCACTAAATGAAAGGGAGAGAAGTGGTGTCATGCAAAGTTGCAGCGATCAGCTGGTGACTTCCAATTACGAGAATGGGGCTTGCAATCGAGCACTATGTCAAGTAACAACTACATCCGAAGATAGGGAGGACCAGCAAGCGGCCTCGCATGAATGCCCAGAGAGACAGCAAAGTCAACTGATCAGTGCGCCAAACACAGGCAGTTGTGCGTCCTCGCGCCATATTGGGTGGAAATTCCCTTTGCACACCGAAAGAATAAGCCAAGTTATGACATCAGATTTCTGTGAGAGAGAAAAAGATGCATCTCTCTCTACGGAAGGGCGTACAGCGGTTGTCAAGTCAGTCTCAGTTTTAAGTGATGGTTTGTTGTATTCAAAATCTACCCACATCCCGCTGAGGCTACAACGAACATCACACGACGAGAAAACCAAGAGATATTGCCCATCATCTTCAATACTGTCAGGTGCAAAGAGAGAAGAATATGATGGTGGATGTCAACCGCGTGATGGAAAAGCGAGGTCAAACCCGAGCCTTAACAACAGCTTGCCAATAACCCCCTGTGGGTCGTCCCGTTTGCCCTGTCCGCACTTTGGCGTTCAACGTAGCAACACTTTCATATGCCAGAGCGGCCGTTACTCAGACCCAAAATATAATGAGTATGACGATGTTGAATTAGACAACGCAATTAGCGAACTGCGCTCAAAAATGAGAAGTACCTATAAGAGCACTGCAGCTACTAAGTTTACGGACGTGAATAATGAGTTAACGCTATTAAAAGATGACATATCCAGCCATAAGTGTGATTTATTACACACCAAAAACACACAAGAGGTACACGATCAGCACAGTAACATTGAAATCCATGCCGAAGGTCAGGGTCAAGTTGAGGTCACAGACCTCGATGCCCTTTCCTGCTCTGCGGACACTGAATTAACAAATACATCAATTAGCAATCGACTTCTGGAGCTTGATGGGGCATTTCCTGGTAGCCCATCGCGTGAATGGAGACCTAAATCTCATATTAGAAACCAGTTATTATCTTCCACTTCAGCCAATGGAAACGAGCTTCATAGAAGTCTTCCATATCCTTCATACGACAAAGACCTGCTACATATTTCTAATGATCTTACGCCTGGAACAGAAACGTCTACACAGCTATCTGATCTACCAACCAGGTACCCGATTCATCGAGAATGGATATCAGCCTACCCTAATGAACATCCTCTTCCGAAGTACAAGGCAACAGGTGAGATTCTTGTAGACACTACGAAGAGCTTGTTGGCGCTACCAGCTAAACAATTATCCAACTTGATGTCAGCTGAAATCAGTTCGCATAATGTATGCTATAGAACAATAAATGAAGTATGTGGGTCAGGGCGGGATTCTGCTAACTACCAGACTCTTAATCATAGTTGTGGTCCAAAGGAAGGGAGATATCACACAGAGCACATTTGCTGGCAAACTGGCAGTACTTTGTCCATGAGAAAAACGGAGCCAGCTGGTAATGTGCAACCATTTCGTAATTCGGATGGAATATGCAGGGTGACACCACCAAATTATTTGAAATTTCTCAGCAGTAATGCAATGCTCGGTAACACGGAACCCTATGCAATCTTGGAACCGTCAAGAGATGTGAAATCATATAGCAAGAAGGAATTGCAAAGCAACTTTGAACCGCCAAGTAACGTGGAACAATATGGCAACTTTGAACCGCCAAGTAATGTGGAACAATATGGCAACTTTGAACTGCCAAGTAACGGGAAACAATATGGCAACTTTAAACCGCCAAGTAACGTGGAACAAAAGGGCAACTTTGAACCGCCAAGTAACGGGAAACAATATGACAACTTTGAACCGCCAAGTAACGGGAAACAATATGACAACTTTGAACCGCCAAGTAACGTGGAACAATATGGCAACTTTGAACCGCCAAGTAACGTGAAACAATATAACAACTTTGAACCGCCAAGTAACGGGAAACAATATGGCAACTTTGAACCGCCAAGTAACGTGGAACAATATGGCAACTTTGAACCGCCAAGTAACGTTAAACAATATAGCAACTTTGAACCGCCTAGAAACGTGGAACAATATGGCAACTTTGAACCGCCAAGTAATGTGGAACAATATGGCAACTTTGAACCGCCAAGTAACGTGGAACAATATGGCAACTTTGAACCGCCAAGTAACGTGAAACAATATAACAACTTTGAACCGCCAAGTAACGGGAAACAATATGGCAACTTTGAACCGCCAAGTAACGTGGAACAATATGGCAACTTTGAACCGCCAAGTAACGTTAAACAATATAGCAACTTTGAACCGCCAAGTAACGTGGAACAATATGGCAACTTTGAACCGCCAAGTAACGTGAAACAATATAACAACTTTGAACCGCCAAGTAACGGGAAACAATATGGCAACTTTGAACCGCCAAGTAACGTGGAACAATATGGCAACTTTGAACCGCCAAGTAACGTTAAACAATATAGCAACTTTGAACCGCCTAGAAACGTGGAACAATATGGCAACTTTGAACCGCCAAGTAATGTGGAACAATATGGCAACTTTGAACCGCCAAGTAACGGGAAACAATATGGCAACTTTAAACCGCCAAGTAACGGGGAACAAAATGGCAACTTTGAACCGCCAAGTAACGGAAAACAATATGACAACTTTGAACCGTCAAGTAACGTGGAACAATATGGCAACTTTGAACCGCCAAGTAACGGGGAACAATATGACAACTTTGAACCGCCAAGTAACGTGGAAGAATATGACAACTTTGAACCGCCAAGTAACGTGGAACAATATGGCAACTTTGAACCGCCAAGTAACGTGAAACAATACAGCAACAAGGAACCACCAAGTAACATGAAATCATATAGCTTTTTGGAACCACCTAGCAACATTAAACCATATAGCAGTAAGGAGCCATCAAGCAGTGTGAAACCATGTAGCATCCCTGAACCGTTTAGCAACGTCAAACCATGTAGCATCCCTGAACCGGTTAGCAACGTCAAACCATGTAGTATCCCTGAACCATTTAGCAACGTTAAAACATGTAGCATCCCTGAACCATTTAGCAACGTCAAACCACGTAGCAACAAGAAACCTCTAAAGAACAGGAAACCATTTATCATGTTAGAGCCACCAAGCAATACGTTGAAACTCCGCTGCAACTCAGACCCACCAAAGAATATGCAGCAACTGATCCCATTGCAACTAACTAACGACTTGACACTGCCCAGCAACCTGCAACCAACCATCGACCTGCAACACTCTCGTAAGTTTGAGTCCACTTTGTTAAATAAAAGCAGCGACAAGAATAATGCAGAAATTGACCTAGTAAGTTCTCCAAAGATGAAACGACAAGATCCGAAAGGCTCGTGTGAAATGACTAATCTGTCGCAGTTAAAACAGAACGCAGAATCGATACTGGCTGAGGTATATAGAAAATACTATGTAGATATGTTAACGTCAAACATGAACAGTGGCGAAATGTCACACATATCTAACGCTTTAGAACTTCTCCAGAATTTTTCTCCAATACATCAGGTAGATGTCAACACGCGATATCCAATAACGCCAGAGTCCAGAATACAAGTTCCTGCAACAGAGACCACAAACAAAAAACATAATCAGACAGCCAAAACTCCTAAGCAAGTCTTATCAGTCAGAAGCACCCCTAGTAAGGCATCGAATAAACATCAGATAATCTCCACCAAAAGTAGGAATATGTCTCGAGATTGTAATAAAGTGGATTTGAATTCCCCAAATTCATACCCGCAATACACGGACAAGGTTTCGAACATACTATCTAGAGTTACAGACAAAGACATTTTGCAAATTCAAAAATCGAATTTTAGTACCACGGGAAGAAGTGGGAAATACTCGCCTATAACAAAACATCAAAAAAGATCTAAATGTACGCGGTCCGTGAAAAGAACCACACCATTTCAAACGTTCGACTCCACAAATTCATCAGAAACCGGATGTCACCCAATAGTTATTGATGTGACATGTTCTGTTGATGTTCCAAACGATCAACGCGAGAGGACTTCTGAGAAGGAAGAAACGCGTATCCCGACCGAGGCGTTCATTGTGAAGACATACAGTTCAACATCGGCAGTGCCAGTTAACATCAAAGTAATCAGTGATTTGAGTGACCAATCAACGATGAACTCGGAAACTCTAATTAGACCATACCCCGAAACGTCAAGTCCGCGATGCGACCGCCGCAAGAAGCATTGGACCCCTTTTTTGGTTTGTGGATCACATGATCAAAATTCACGGAAAAACTCATCTGAATGTTTCCACAACCCCTTATCAGCTGATCGGTGTCAACCCTGCATTGTTTCCCGCTTCAATGGCGCCACATGTAGAGCGAGGAAAAAACTTGCGTCCAGTATTAAAAACGCGAGCAGGTTTGATGTCAATGACGTGAGCTTGATGTCAGTGTCATGTGAGGAAAAGTCTAACGAGAGTGAGACCTCGTCACACAACCACCAAGGTGGCGGCGACCACAGTGGGTGGAACAACATCAACTACAACAACTCAAACACTTTTCAAGACGGTCACAATTGTAGTTGTCAGCCAGACATGTCGCCGACGGTGTCCTCCCGTATGTCCCAAGTACAGCACCTTGTAACCATCTACACCTTCATCATGCATTACTACTTACACCTGTGTTGCTTGTTGTTGTTGTTGTTGTTGAGTGTCCACAATTAGTAAGTTTACTCTTTTGTGCGCCCTGAAAAGGGCGTTAAGTTACGGGTTGTAGTAGCTTTCCTTACATCCTGAGAGTTCTGACGAATGGGAACCAGGGTGCTCCAGGCTTTTGTGCCAGGCTTGACCTCAATTGCGTAATACTTACTACTGTGGTGATCACGTCGATCCACATCTCGTCAGCCAGACTGTCTTGAAAATAGCCTTTTTCAGGGGATGCTACGTGGAAGAAAAATAGTGATCTTGGTCAATATATTGTGCCGGACCCTTAAGCGATGTCCTAGTCAGTATATTGTGCCTGACCCTTAAGCGACGTCCTGGTCAGTATATTGTACCTGACCCTGACGCGACGTCCTAGTCAGTATATTGTACCTGACTCTTAAGCGACGTCCTGGTCAGTATATTGTACCTGACCCTGAAGCGACGTCCTGGTCAGTATATTGTGCCTGACCCTGAAGCGACATTCTGGTCAGTATATTGTACCTGACTCTTAAGCGACGTCCTGGTCGGTATATTGTGCCTGACCCTGAAGCGACATTCTGGTCAGTATATTGTGCCAGACCCTGACGCGACGTCCTGGTCAGTATATTGTACCTGACCCTGACGCGACGTCCTGTTCAGTATTATTGGGCCTGACATTGAAGCGACGTCCTGGTCAGTATATTGTGCCTGACACAGAAGAGACGTCCTGGTCAGTATATTGGGCCTGACACAGAAGAGACGTCCTGGTCAGTATATTGGGTCTCATTTCCCAGTTATCTGTCGTTAGTCTCCCCCAAATTTGTAGAACAATACATGTCGATATACAAGTGTTTCGTGTATGGCCGAACGGTTTGTCTACTTGTCTTCTATCTAAGTGCGCATGGGTTAAAAACTTCGGTGAGGCACAAGTTTCTTTCTATTCGATAAAAATAAAAACCTAGCCTGTACACGGCTTGGTGACCGCGAGAGGAAATGGCATTGACTCCCCACCTCTATAGATCCTCCCTACGAACTGCAGTAATACGAATTAACGATGCAATTATATACATGTAGGTGAGAGTATATGTTTGTACACGTAAGTGAGAGTATATGTTTGTACACGTAAGTGAGAGTATATGTTTGTACACCTAGGTGCGAGTTTATGTTTTTATATATACGATCTTTTATTGTTAATTGCTACTTCTGTCTCTGATTTCATCATGCACATGCAGTAAGAATCGGATGTACCCTAGATAATGTTTTAGCCAAATAAGATGTACCCACAGTTGTTGTTGTTGTTGTTGTTGTTGTTGTTGTTGTTTTTGTTTAATGCTCAAAATGAGTAAGATTACTTTTCTGCGACCTCAAAATAGCGTTAAGTGACGTGTTGTGGTTGTTTTATATCATGAGCGTGCTGATGAAGGTGGACCGGGGTCCTCCAAGCGTTTATGCTATGCTTGGCTTCAGATGCGTGTCGTTCACTATTACGGGAATCACGTAGATCCCTCGCTAGTCAAGGCTGCCATAAAAACAGCCCGTTTCCAGGACGAACTGCGTTGAAGAAAGGTTGGGGCTTTGGTCAGTATATTTTACCTGACATTGACTGGCATATCTGATTAGTATATTTTACCTGATATTGATTTACATATCTGATTAGTATATTTTACCTGATATTGATTTACATATCTGATAGGTATATTTTACCTGACATTGACTGACATATCTGATTAGTATATTTTACCTGACATTGATTTACATATCTGATTAGTATATTTTACATGACATTGATTTGCATATCTGATTAGTATATTTTACCTGACATTGATTTACATATCTGATTAGTATATTTTACCTGACATTGATTTACATATCTGATTAGTATATTTTACCTGACATTGACTGACATCTCTGATTAGTATGTTTTACCTGATATTGATTTACATATCTGATTAGTATGTTTTACCTGACATTGATTTGCATATCTGATTAGTATATTTTACCTGACATTGACTGACATATCTGATTAGTATATTTTACCTGACATGGATTTACATATCTGATTAGTATATTTTACCTGACATTGACTGACATATCTGATTAGTATGTTTTACCTGATATTGATTTACATATCTGATTAGTATATTTTACCTGATATTGATTTACATATCTGATAGGTATATTTTACCTGACATTGACTGACATATCTGATTAGTATATTTGACCTGACATTGATTTACATATCTGATTAGTATATTTTACCTGACATTGATTTGCATATCTGAATAGTATATTTTACCTGACATTGACTGACATATCTGATTAGTATGTTTTACCTGACATTGATTTACATATCTGATTAGTATATTTTACCTGACATTGACTGACATATCTGATTAGTATGTTTTACCTGATATTGATTTACATATCTGATTAGTATGTTTTACCTGACATTGATTTACATATCTGATTAGTATGTTTTACCTGACATTGATTTACATATCTGATTAGTATATTTTACCTGACATTGATTTACATATCTGATTAGTATATTTTGCCTGACATTGATTTACATATCTGATTAGTCTATTTTACCTGACATTGATTTACATATCTGATTAGTATATTTTACCTGACATGGATTTACATATCTGATTAGTATATTTTACCTGACATTGATTTACCTATCTGATTAGTATATTTTACCTGACATTGACTGACATATCTGATTAGTATGTTTTATCTGATATTGATTTACATATCTGATTAGTATATTTTACCTGACATTGACTGACATATCTGATTAGTATGTTTTACCTGACATTGATTTACATATCTGATTAGTATATTTTACCTGACATTGATTTACATATCTGATTAGTATGTTTTACCTGATATTGATTTACATATCTGATTAGTATGTTTTACCTGACATTGATTTACATATCTGATTAGTATATTTTACCTGACATTGATTTACATATCTGATTAGTATATTTTACCTGACATTGATTTACATATCTGATTAGTATATTTTACCTGACATTGACTGACATATCTGATTAGTATGTTTTACCTGACATTGATTTACATATCTGATTAGTATATTTTACCTGACATTGACTGACATATCTCATTAGTATGTTTTACCTGATATTGATTTACATATCTGATTAGTATATTTTACCTGACATTGATTTACATATCTGATTAGTATATTTTGCCTGACATTGATTTACATATCTGATTAGTCTATTTTACCTGACATTGATTTACATATCTGATTAGTATATTTTACCTGACATGGATTTACATATCTGATTAGTATATTTTACCTGACATTGATTTACCTATCTGATTAGTATATTTTACCTGACATTGACTGACATATCTGATTAGTATGTTTTATCTGATATTGATTTACATATCTGATTAGTATATTTTACCTGACATTGACTGACATATCTGATTAGTATGTTTTACCTGACATTGATTTACATATCTGATTAGTATATTTTACCTGACATTGATTTACATATCTGATTAGTATGTTTTACCTGACATTGATTTACATATCTGATTAGTATGTTTTACCTGACATTGATTTACATATCTGATTAGTATATTTTACCCGACATTGATTTACATATATGATTAGTATATTTTACCTGACATTGACTTATATATCTGATTAGTATATTTTACTTGACATTCACTTATATATCGGATTAATATGTTTTACCTGACCAGGCATTCGTCTGCTCTCACCTGTACTCAAGGTGGACCAACGTTATGTGTTAGTCAAATAAGATGTAGCCAAGGTGGACCAACGTTATGTGTTAGTCAAATAAGATGTAGCCAAGGTGGACCAACGTTATTTGTTAGTCAAATAAGATGTACTTAAGGTGGACCAACGTTATGTGTTAGCCAAATAAGATGTACCCAAGGCGGACCAACGTTATGTGTTAGTCAAATAAGATGTACCCAAGGCGGACCAAAGTTATGTGTTAGTCAAATAAGATGTAGCCAAGGTGGACCAACGTTATGTGTTAGTCAAATAAGATGTAGCTAAGGTGGACCAACGTTATGTGTTAGTCAAATAAGATGTACCCAAGGTGGACCAACGTTATGTGTTAGTCAAATAAGGTGTACCCAAGGTGGACCAACGTTATTTGTTAGTCAAATAAGATGTACCCAAGGTGGACCCAGCGTTATGTGTTAGTCAAATAAGATGTAGCCAATGAAAACCAACGCTATGTTTTAGTCAAATAAGATGTAGCCAACGGAGAACCAACATTATATTACATTATGTTTTAGTCAAAAAGATGTAACCAAGGAGAACCAACATTATGTTTTAGTCAAATATGTAGCCTATGAAAACAAACATTCTGTTTTAGTCAAATGTATATCATATCATTTGAAGTAGATGACGGAGACAGCATTGTTTGTGATTCTGGCAAGATATTTTGAAATAGTCTTCATTTGCCATAACAATTGTAGACCTTCATCTGGTAAACTCCTTATAGATAAATAAGAGGAAAACACTGGACAAATATAGTGCATTCTTCTTATTCTCATCTTCTTCTTCTTCTTCTTCTTCTTCTGCTTCTTCTGCTTCCTCTGCTTGTTTCCTCTTCTTTGTCGTCTTCTTTTTCTTCTTCTTTTTCTTCTTCTTCTTCATCTTCTTCTTCTTCCACATCTTCTTCTTCTGCTTCTTCTGCTTCTTCTTCTTTTTCTTCTTTTTCTGCTGCTTATTCTTCGGTCTTAAGTCTGAAAAGCTTTTCGGTCCGGCACATATAGTTTCAGCAAGGTATTATGGGGATCTGATTTGCCCTCCCTCTTCCATACCTATTCTCTAATCCTGTTTCCATGGCCACCATTCGGAGCTGTCAGCCCATTACCTGTCATGCATCTTCTGCTTGATTTAAGACATTCAAGTCAAAACTTTTTCTGATCACGTGGTCATGATCCCCAAATCAGAGGCACATAAGATGGGACCAATTTATGTGTCGGAGCTGGAGTTTTCTGATCATGGGGTCATGATCCCCAAATCAGAGGCACATAAGATGGGACCAATTTATGTGTCGAAGCTGGAGTTTTCTGATCATGTGGTCATGATCCCCAAATCAGAGGCACATAAGATGGGACCAATTTATGTGTCGAAGCTGGAGTTTTCTGATCATGTGGTCATGATCCCCAAATCAGAGGCACATCTGCTGCCGAAGACGGATGTGTCGGACCAAAAGGTGAAAATATCGCAGCCAAGCTGTAAACTAGCGACACAACGCATTCCATTCTCCAGACTACATCGTGCTACTTGGTAGGCGGATATTGAGAACAAACGCAGAAGAAGAAGAAGAGGCACATCTATAGACTAACTTCCAAGTCTCGAAGAACGAGCTGGAGAACAGAAGAACGACCATCAGTAGATTAAAACAGAACATCAAACCAAAAGAACAAGTCCACGTGATTAAATGTCAAACTTTGAAACTTGGTCTAGGGTCAGATGTCTGCATATTTGTATCATCATTATCAGTTGCGTAATCTGAACGGTCATTGGGACATCAATACTGCAGGTTGTTGGACCAGTTCCCGCCACCCCTCGATTTTTGCCAGGATATTTCTTCAAGCTATGGACATTCCCGTTCACTCTCAGGTGATGTCTTCTCTGTGTGTCTCTGCCTCCCTCTCTTGTGCTTCCGAGGCACAGTACCTTGCAGAATCGTCTTAGTCAACCAAGACGATCTTGAAACATGTCCATACCATGTGAGCTTGCGTGTTTTTACCATAGCCAATATATCTTTATATTGGCAGATCTCTCTCTTAACGGTGTTCTGGACTGCCTTATTCGTGACATGATCTAGATACGAAATGCCGTATATTTATATATTTTTCTGGTTGTTCAAAAGTATTATATCTCTGTATGTTGTGATGTACTGGTTTGTCTCTTTGGCTTTTTGTCTGTCTTTCTGCATCTGTCTGTCTGTTGTATGTTTGTCTGTCTGAATGTGTCTGTCTGTTTGTCTGTCAACTTCTGTGCATCCCTTTTACTTTGTTGACATGTGCTCTTGTTTATATGTATATGTTCGTGTGTTTCTGTCTGTTTGTATGTATGTCTTTTAGCCTAGCTATATGTGTGTCTTTCTGTTGGGGAAGTATGTCTTAAGTTGCTTTGTTTTTAATTATGTACATATGTATGTATGTATGTATGTTTGTATGTATGTGTATTTGTATGTATGTATGTGTGCATCTATTTTTAGTATGTCTATGTGTATGACAGTCTGTCTGTGAGTTTATTTACACATGTCAATCTATGTGTCTTGCTGTTTACTTGTGTATCTGGGTGTATGTCTGTATCTCTGCTTGTGTGCCTGGCTGTATGTATGTGTGTCTAAGATACTGTTTCATCAAACCTTATTTAGCCTACTGCAATTTCCGTGCTAGTAAGTTGGAAGACAAAACTCAAAAGTTCTCCATTCTACTCCATCAGGTGACAACGAGCCTACATTCGAGACCAGCCGACCCAGCGCTAAAATCTTGGGCGAATTGGCTTTCCAGCTGGATAGACGGATCCTGGACTACGTATTCGGTATGGTAAGTGAAACGTGACAACCCCAATCTGTAACACAGACCCTAGCCACACACTAGACGTTTTACTACATTGTATACGGTGTATAAGCTCGTGTCTTCAATGTTCAAGAAATAGTGTATTGAAGACATGAACATGAAAGTCACAAAATCGTTTCAAATCGATCAAAAATTATATAGCTAATATCTCAGTGACTGCAGATCAACCAATCAAACCCGTCACCCACTCCCCTTATTCCTGTTGCACCTTTCAACATATACAATTTTGGAGACTCACAAACTATGAAAAGTTCCCAATGGTTGCTCTCAACTGCCCTTTAATATCTCAATATCCTTTACACCGATAAACGTGATTTGTTGCATGTGGTCCTATATTTCAAATGTCCCAATGACTTTATCATGTATATTGTGTCAGGTAGTAGCGTGTTTTATTTTTTTTTTGGCAGAAAATAATTTAACGTATATTAAAAAATAGGCGTCTATCCAATTTTTGCAGAAAATAATTTACCGTATATTTACAAAAAAGCGGCTCTCCAATTCTAATGAGATTTTCAACATTAGTTAACGTACAATGCCCTTTTTAATGTATTTCATGTGTTTAAGTAACTGTAAGAAGTAACTGCGCATTTCGTAGAATGAATGTGTGAAGATGTAACAGTACATAATATTTAGAACATAGAAAGCACATACTTCAGATGAGTTTGGTCCAGGTTTATAAATAGATGTTGGAGCAAACAATAAATGGTTATAATTCAGTTCTTAGATCAATCTTCTCAATGATTGCATAGTATGAAAAGGGCCGTTTCGCTAAGGTGATAGAAACGTTTATTTCTCAGAAAACAAACATGTAGGCTAATTTCTAACTTAATCAGAGTCGGACGATTCCTACACATGTGATGACCGCCTTCGGATGAACGAACGTCAATCCATCTTTTTTTCCAATAGCCATTTTCCTCTTTCAAGACATGGTCCTCGCATTTAGTGCAATATTCTTTGTCTATATTTGAGAGGGTGACATATGTTAGTTCTTTCATATCGCATAGTTTGAAATTGTTATTTTCAGTTTGCTACTTGTCCTTTAACTTTTGCCCAAAAGAGTTCAATTGGTTTTAAGTGGGAATGGTTAGATGGTTGGGGTTCTTTTGCAAGCCACATCTTTTTAGATATTTTGTACTGCATGATGTCGGAATGTGTCTTCTTGTGCCACTGCTATATGGTATGATGCATTGTCCCTTATCAGACAGGAGGATTTATCCAATGAGGGAAGAACAGTTCTTTTTTAAATTTAATCTATAAAATGTGACCATTCATCTTGTATAATTGTAAGGAGACACAGGTTTTGCATTCTTCACCAGTCCATTATGTCTTATACCTGCCAATGCTATTATCAAGAGATGTCCTTTGCGACTTGGTGCAAATATTTTAATCATTCCACCCACTGCCATTCCTTTTCATTTGTGTTGTTGAGCATTTATCCGTTTCTTCCCCATGCACAAAATATTGATGCATCTTCACTGCAATTGTATGGAGTGTAAGGAACTTGACTTTCATTGTTATTGTAGTCGCGAATTTTAACAATTAGTTATACTATGCTTTTGAACTATCGACAAATTGAACATACCGGAAGACTCACTAGAACTGTGTTCATAACCAATGCGCTTTGGGTTAAGGCTGGAAAGATTTCGTGAAACACGTGGAAAATGTTATTTCTAAAAATACTCAGTTATGAAGGGGTTATCATTTCAAAAGACTGGTTTCATTAGGAGAGCTGATTTTTGTATACCATAAAAAAAGAAAATTGTATAACACATGTTTGTGGGCAAGAAAAAAATATTCACCCTTGGGACATGGTGATCTGAAGGTTATATTCAAAATTTGAATAGTTTTGTTCAAATGGAAGCTGAAATATTCAATGTTATACTGCGACAAATATTAGGAAACGCACTATAGTTCGAAATACTTCTAAACCAGTATAAAAACGTTAAGTTAAGTTAAGTTAAGTGTAGGACGATTCCAAAACATGTCGCTCAAATTAAGGGAGTTAACTCATTGTCTCAACCATATTTCAAGTTCAGGTCAAGTATGGCCCTTTTCGTTTCAAACACCTTTTGTAATAATAATTGTAACCAGTTTACTTCTGCTGGTGGTACTTTGTATGGGGGAATGGAGGATGGGGGGGGGGGGGGGAGAAGAAGGGGAAATTGGAAGGGGGTGGGGAGCTACATCAGAGACGTCATTAGGGCTGTGTCAACCATTGGGGTAAGTCATTGCGTGCCTCCCCCTCACCTTTCATGGCCTTCCTCTCGTACCAGACCAGACATTATTCTTATTAACGCTTTGTGTACTGTCGCTCGTAAATTACTACTGAATCAGAAATTTCCCCTCCTGGCATTCAAAGATGTGAACTCCTGAATCACTGTATTGAAATCCATGCATTTCGCCAGCGTATTGAATGAAATCAAAGTTAGCTTTCAATGTCTGCTCATAAGGTCTATTGTATGGAAAGGGGACTCAATGGTCTCAAGGTAAGGTGTCCTTCTCGGCTGCCAGAGGTTGCGGGTTCGAATCACGGTGGTAACTGAGATTATTTTCACGTTGATCTTCTTGTGAAGATTCCCCTGATTTCTGAGAAGTGAGATCGGACTCCCGTGTTCAGTGTCGAGCACGTTAAAAATGCATCGCCAGTTTTAAAAAAGGCTTAACGTGGACAAAATTACAGTTAAAAATCTAGCCAAGTTATTTATACCTTTTCCCATGTGGTTTGTTAAAAGCACCTATAGATGACACCTAACTGGCTGCGGTCTACTTAGTTCTAGTTTTTGAATTAAGATGGACTTGCATATCGGTTGAACCAACCTCCTAGAAACTTGTTGTATACAAACTGTAGAGTCTTATAAACCAGTATAAAGACATAAAGTTAATTAATTTAAATTATTATCATCACGCCGGTTGGCGTTAGCAATCATGGACCTTCATCCATTTCTATCACGTGTGTCGTCTACCAACTCTGTTGTTGATTGTCGCCCTTGCCATTCTCTCAAAATGTCCAACATCTTCTCTCTCTGCCTTCTTCTGTCTCCCTTTCCTGCTATCTTTCCCGTTGTCATGCCGCCTCTTCTCACAACATGCCCAAAAAAAAAGGCTGACTGTCTTTTTCTGATTCTTACAAAATGTTGTGGGTGTGTTTGTGCCTCCTCGAGTACTGTATTGTCAGTCTTCTTTGCAGTCCATGGGATCCGCAGCATTCTTCTGTAAGACCACATCTCCGTTGCTTCCAAAGATCGAAGCTATTGCTTGCTAATTGTCCATGATTCACTGCCATACGTACTGGTTCCATGTAGCATCCAATGACTCTTTTCTAAGTTCCAGCGACAAGGTTTAGGTGAACAAAATTCCTTTCATGATCTGGAAGACCGATTTTGCTTGAACTATTCTACATTTTATTTCGTAATGACATCTTCCATCTTAAGTTATGTAAGTGCCCAGGTATTTAAACGTGTTAACTTGTCTCAATTCGGTCCCCTTCGCTTTGACGCAGCATTTTGGAGACTCTCCAAAAGTTAAGTTATAAAAAAGGGAATTATTTATATTTTAACATGCAATAAAAAGTATAATGTTTTTATTTGAATCGGCTACTTGCACACGCTTACCTGTATCTCAAACACACATTGGTTTGTACCTGTCCTGAAAGTTACAGCTCTATAGATTATCTTGAAGTGTCTGATTTTTCAAATGCAAGATTTGACCCTAACTAACTAACAACTAAAGTTAATAAACGTATTGGTAAGTTGCAATCCATTGTGTGGTGAAACTCTAACGTGTTTTAGATTGCATCCATTGTGTGGTGAAACTCTAACGTGTTTTAGATTGCATCCATTGTGTGGTGAAACTCTAACGTGTTTTAGCTTGCATCCATTGTGTGGTGAAACTCTAACGTGTTTTAGATTGCATCCATTGTGTGGTGAAACTCTAACGTGTTTTAGATTGCATCCATTGTGTGGTGAAACTCTAACGTGTTTTAGCTTGCATCCATTGTGTGGTGAAACTGTACTGTGTTGTTTAACCTTATGCTATGAATTATGTAAACAAATGAAGACTTTTATCCCATCTCAGAGCACAAATCGTATGCTGTTACCATCTTCACTTGAGATGGGCAACTATTATTATAACTGTTGTCTTACATTGGATGCCTCTTGTCTACGCCTTCTCGCATGTAGGTTTTCGCCTCGGTCATTTTATGTCTAAATTGTATAGGCAGACCCTCAAGTATGTATCACATTTTCACAATGCAAGAATCTCTTCTGCAGCCCAGTACCTGTAGCAGTCCTTCATTCTGGGTATATTCCAACTTTTCACATTGTAACCTTGACAGTGTCATGTACTGACCCCATAAACCACGATCGACAGGACTGAGTACTGATACAGAATCAAAAGTAGTTGCTGCTGTAGGTTTGCGACTATCATTGTATTGATGGTACCAGACCACCCCTGCATTTCTCGTTGAGACGTGATGGTACCAGACCACCCCTGCATTTCTCTTTGAGAAGTTTGCATCCACGTTTGATATGATGGAACAAGACCAAGCTTGCATCCCTGTTTGAAGTGAAGGTGCCAGACCAAGCCTGCATCCCTATTTGATGTGATGGTGCCAGACCAACCCTGCATTCCTGTTTGATGTGATGGTGCCAGACCAAGCCTGCATCCCTGTTTTATGTGATGGTACAAGACCAAGCTTGCATCCCTGTTTGAAGTGAAGGTGCCAGACCAAGCCTGCATTCCTGTTTGATGTGATAATACCAGACCAAGCTTCAATGTCTGTTTGATGTGATGGTGCCAGACCAAGCCTACACCCCTGTTTTATCAACATGGTTCTCGTATCATCGGTTGCGATCAAATGTTACATCTAGATATTACAAACTGTCGTGCTTTCAGTGAGCCATTAATCTTCTAAACTACTCAGCAATTCAGATCACAATTCGTTTATATGATGTAGGAAACATGAGTGTGACGATATAGATCTACAAAAATCCTGCTGTGTTTTTTAGAGCTCTACGAGAGGCAATGATCACAATTGGCACCCTCACCTTTATGTTCAGCTTTGAAATAATCTACTTCTGCTCTAGTCCTGGAGGATCTCTCAACTTCCTCACTTCTCAATGTAGAACGTCTTCATTTCTTAACTTAAGTGTGTAATCTGTATCTCTGTCTCTTCCTGGGTGAATCTCCCTGAATTATTCAGAACATACTTGGGTTTACCTGTGTATGTCCCTTCTGTTGAGACTGGACCTTTCTTTCTCACTTCCCTCACAAAATAATTATTTTGCTCAGAATGTACTCTCGTTCTTAACCGACCCGCCTCCTTGATTTCGGACCAATCACCGTAAGTGTCCTTATAATGTCGGAGACTTAGGGTCTGACTCCAGAAGTTCTCCTTCGCTCAAATCGCTTTCTGGATGAAACCCTAGAGGTGTCAATCTGTTACGTCTTTCACTTTGATGCCAGTCGTTGTCTGTTTAGATTAGCAGAGACGTGGAAACTGTTGCGTATTTGATTGTGCGCAGCTCCTCCTGCTTTACACCTTTAGGCCTCTGGCATTCGCACTTTAAAGGTCCTAGCATTAATTGTCTGATAACCGCGAAGGTTCTAAAACCAAGCCAGCGTCCAAGGCGTTGGTTGCGGTTCTGAAACCTTTGAGTCATGTAATTAGCAAGTCTAAGATCTGTTACAAGTACACTTTTTTATGTACAGACAATACACTTTTTGAAAATTTTAAGACAATACACTTTTTGAAAATTTTAAAAAAGGATTTAATTAGTCTGATTTTTTTTAATGATCTGTTTAACTAGTTTAAAATTTGCAGTTATTTTCTATGTGGTTAAAATTAAACAAAACAACCAAATGAAAAATAAAATAATTACAATAATCTTTTCAATTCTTACTAGCATGCTCGTGTCAACAAATAGTGCTAATCTGGAGAACAAATCAACCAAAACTGTCATGGCTAAAGTATCAGTGATTTGTCAATAAAGGATTGATTTTTTATGTTCTCATTATCTCAAGACAAAGTCAGATCCTTCGCCGTTGAACGAACAAAAATGTCCATGTCTCTTGATTAAAAGCATTTATTGGAATGGACCAATCTCCGACCAGAAGAGGCACAGGCAGCGGCCGCTGTCAGAGAAGGGTGCGGTTGGTTGTGAGGATGTCTTCATGTGTGCCCCAACGATCTAACGGGGTACGGCATGACCTGATCTGACCTGACCTGGCCTGACCTGACCTGATCTGATATTCCATCCAAATAAAATGACTAGGTGCCTGCTTTAAAAATAAATGTAAAGTTTGTATTTTCTAGCTCAGTGTCATTTGTTTGACATTATTCGTCTAAATGGCTGCTATAGTTGACACTTGTAGCAAATAGCATATCAGAAAGTTAATTATGTGGTAGACTAACAATACTTGAAAACAGAAAATTATAACAATATTGAATGTGTAACGTCGCATTTCTGCAACCAAATTAATAGGAAGGCTCCAAGCGACGGCGTTTCTATGGTTACACTGTCAACAACATCTGCCACATGATGAATAAAGAATGCAAGAACATGTGTGGTAACGATGACGCGGTGCGCAAGAGTGAGCTCGCTTTCAGGCTGAAGAAGCTGTTGATTGGTCTGAAGAAGTTCGGCTACGATATCAAGGTCAGTGTTTCCATTGGCGCCATGTTTAGTAGGTCTGCAGCGAGGGTTCCTGGTGTGGTATGGAGAGTCGGGAGGTGTGACGTGGGGGGTCAGAGGATGGGACGTGAGGGGTCAGAGGGTGGGACGTGAGGGGTCAGGGGTGTGACGTGATGGGTCAGAGGGTGTGACGTGAGGCGTCGGGGTGGGACGTGAGGGTTCAGGGATGGGACGTGAGGGGTCGGGGGGGGTGACGTTTGAAGTCAGGGGGTGGGACGTAAGGGGTCGGGGTGGGACGTGAGGGGTCAGAGGGTGGGACGTGAGGGGTCGGGGTGGGACGTGAGGGGTCAGAGGGTGGGACGTGAGGGGTCGGGGTGGGACGTGAGGGGTCGGGGGTGGGACGTAGGGGGCCGGGGGTGGGACGTAAGGGGTCGGGGGTGGGACGTGAGGGTCAGAGAGTGGGACGTGAGGGGTCGAGGTGGGACGTGAGGGGTCGGTTGTGAGATGTTAGGGGTCAGAGGGTGGGACGTGAGGGGTCAGAGGACGGGACGTGAGGGGTCGATGGTGTGACGTGAGGGGTCAGGGGTGTGACGTGAGGGGTCAGAAAGCGGGACATGAGGGGTCAGAGGTGTGACGTGAGGGATCAGGGGTGTGACGTGAGGGGTTAGGGGTGTGACGTGAGGGGTCAGAGGGTCGGATGTGAGGGGTCAGAGGGTGTGACGTGACGGGTCAGAGGGGGGGACGTGAGGGGGCGGGGTGTGACGTGAGGGGTCAGAGGGTGTGACGTGAGGTGTCGGGGTGGGACGTGAGGGGTCAGGGATGGGACGTGAGGGGTCGGGGGTGTGACGTGAGGGGTCAGGGATGTGACGTGAGGGGTTTGGGTGTGTGACGTGAGGTGTCAGGGGGTGGGACGTAAGGGGTCGAGGTGTGTGACGTGACGGGACAGGGTGTGTGACGTGAGGGGTCAGGGGTGTGACGGGATGGGTCAGGAATTGTGACGTGATGGTTCAGTGTGTGTGACGTGAAGCGTTAAGGAATGTGTCAAGGCGTGTGACGTGAAGCATCGAGAGGTGTCACGCGAAGGGTCAAGGCGTGTGACGTGAAGGTTCGGAAGGTGTCACGCGAAGGGTCGGGAGATGTCACGCAAAGGGTCAAGGCGTGTGACGTGAAGGTTCGGAAGGCGTGAAAGGTCGGGAATTGTGTTAGGCCAGAAGATATAATATGAATGATCAGTAGTTGGTGCGTGAGATTTGGGATGTGTGCTGGATGGTGAGGTTGGTTGTGGCGAGTCCATGTACGGGCTGTGACGTCCCCAAATTTTAACGTCGTTGGGAAGGTTGAAAAGCAGAATTACAAAATTAAGAGAATGAAAAAATTCGTTTGGGTACATTTTACAACTCAAAATGACGCTCCCAAAAAATACAAATTGGAAGCGAATTACTGGTGTTCCGTACCTGTTTGCTCCAAATGAGGGCGACGAGAACAGGTCAACTGCCACGCCGAGAGATTGTCAGGAAGGGGGGGGGCGGGGGGGGGGGGGTGTTGGTGCTGTAACCGCTCTGTGGTAAGACGTTCACCAGTCCTTGACATTGGCACCTCATCATTGAAGCAGAAAGAAAGCCAGTATTCTTCTTCTTCGTTCGTTCTCTCAGTCCCGCTACCCAGCCCCGAAAAGGGCTTTGCAAGTAGCAGGATGTTGTCCGGAGAACGGAATGAGTTATGCAGTAGTTTCCTACTTGACTGCGATATTTACACCTTTCGGTCGGACACATCCGGCTTTAGCAAGCATGTTTGGCTCTCAGGTTAGCCTTTTGTCTTCGATCCCTTCTCCTTAGCTAGCTGCAGTCTATCCAGGATCACCGCGTGGAGGTGGAGAACAGTCTTGGCAGCTCTGGGTCACTGGTCATGACTATAGCACTCAGTTATGGGTCACTGGTCATGACAATAGCACCCAGCTATGGGTTGCTGGTCATGACAATAGCACTCAGCTATGGGTTGCTGGTCATGACAATAGTACCCAGCTATGGGTCGCTGGTCATGACAATAGCACTCAGTTATGGGTCACTGGTCATGACAATAGTACCCAGCTATGGGTTGCTGGTCATGACAATAGCACTCAGCTATGGGTCACTGGTCATGACAATAGTACTCAGCTATGGGTCGCTGGTCATGGCAATAGCACTAAAGCTATGGTCGCTGCCCGCTGCAGCTCATGTACTGCTCAGCATCTAGATCACAGAAACCCAGTAAACTGTCCTTAATCAATTATCGATCAATCAAAACTTTTTAAGAAACCAGTGAGGCATATGCTTTCAAAAAATACATGTCAAGTTGTCAAACATTGAACTGTCTAGACACGTATATGTCAAGTTGTCAAACATTGACCTGTCTATACACGTGTATGTCAAGTTGTCAAACATTGACCTATCTATACACGTGTATGTCAAGTTGTCAAACATTGACCTGTCTATACACGTGTATGTCAAGTTGTCAAACATTGACCTGTCTATACCCGTGTATGTCAAGTTGTTAAACATTGACCTGTCTATACTCGTGTATGTCAAGTTGTCAAACATTGACCTGTCCATACACGTGTATGTCAAGTTGTCAAACATTGACCTGTCTATACATGTTTTACATAATCCTGACTAACGTTGTCTGATCAGTATGTTTTACCTGACACTGACTAACATAGTCTAATCAGCATGTCACACCTGACCCTGACTAGTCTAATCAGCCTGTCTCACCTGACCCTAACTAGTCTAATCAGCATGTGTCACCTGATCCTGACTAGTCTAATCAGCCTGTCTCACCTGACCCTGACTAGTCTAATCAGCCTGTCTCACCTGACCCTGACTAGTCTAATCAGCATGTGTCACCTGATCCTGACTAGTCTAATCAGCATTCTCACCTGACCCTGACTAGTCTAATTAGCATGTCTCACCTGACCCTGACTAGTCTAATCAGCATGTCTCACCTGACCTTGACTAGTCTAATCAGCATGTGTCACCTGTCCCTGACTAGTCTAATCAGCATGTGTCACCTGATCCTGACTAGTCTAATCAGCATGTCTCACCTGACCCTGACTAGTCTAATCAGCATGTCTCACCTGACCTTGACTAGTCTAATTAGCATGTGTCACCTGACCCTGGCAAAGATGGCGCCTTAACTGGCTGCGAGTCTACATTTCTCTACTGTTTTGGATCATTATGAATGCCGCCAGACCACGGATTTGCCTGTAATTCACACTAGTCGACGACTTACACTTGTGTTCACGGATACGTGGAGTTGTTTTCCGTCTGGACTTTTTATTTCGTTCTTCTTTGTGATTTCTTCCTTCCGTTTATACTGGTCTGGACGCCGGCTGAATGGCGCTACGCTTAAACTAGTTATACCTGTGTCGTAGCTCACGGATTATTTCTGCCGGTTCACCTTCACGAATATGGCGTGTGGGAATTTTAGATGCTACTATGATGAACTGAATACAGCTGGGGAGAGATGCCAGACTCACTCACACGCTGAGTGTTGTCCATACGACCTCTTGTGGTTATCGAAAAGGCACGACAAACTGCGTTAGATGCCTTCCCACCTTTCTACCCTGCGGGTTACATGTTTACGGAAAGGCTTCGGTGGTAACCCTGAAACAAAATCTGCATCCTATGCTATCTCCAGTCGTCTCGATGAATGTCTTGCCACTGGCAAAAGGTAGCTTAGGCACTGTGAGTGAGGTTGACAAAAGGCGCAGTTTCTTCCTCACTTTAATCCAAATCTCCGCGCAAGTCCCCCATTTCAGCGGACACAGCAAGAGATACGACTGTCCACACGGCTGAACAAAGAGAGTGGTCTTCATCACTTGTGATGGACAAACTATCACCTGACCCTGACTAGTCTAATCAGCATGTGTCACTTGACCCTGACTATTTTATCAGCCTGTCTCACTTGACCCTGACTAGTCTAATCAGCATGTGTCACCTGACCCTGACTAGTATAATCAGCATGTGTCACCTGACCCTGACTAGTCTTCTTCTTCTTCGTACGCTGTCAGACGTCAACCTTTATTTTTTCGAAAAAAAGCAGCGGTCATCCTGAGGCTGTCGACACTGCCATAAAGCTTGTCTAGTGTTGCCACTGGTGTTGGCCACATCTGCTCTCTTTGATCCTCGTATGTCGGGCAGTTTTGCAGCAAATGTTCAGCGATCATTTTCCCTTTCCTGACTAGTCTAATAAGCATGTGTCACCTGACCCTGACTAGTCTAATCAGCTTGTGTCACCTGACCCTGACTAATCTAATCAGCATGTGTCACCTGACCCTGACTAGTCTAATCAGCATGTGTCACCTGACCCTGACTAGTCTAATCAGCATGTGTCACCTGACCCTGACTAGTCTAATCAGTATGTTTTGCCTGATTGAACGTTAGTCTTCTGTCCCCGTCACGAAGTCAGTACACACACCATTTGAACACATTCTTCTCTGTTAAAGTTTATTAATGTACATTTACTTATATGACTTTTCCACGACCGTCTTCAGGTACATGGCGACTTTGCTCAGCTGATGGTCAACACGTATGGCCTGCTACCCTGCCCTCCCGATGTGTGCATCATTGATGACTTTGGTCTTCACGATGCCAGCTGTATCGCCACATTGATAACCCAGTTGGCATGTAATGAATTCGAAGCTACCAACCTATACATTCTTCTCGAAAGCCTCAAGTACTTGTCCAAATGTGACGGCCGGCCCTTATTTGTGTGGTAATCGTTTTGGTTCATGTTGCAAGCGAGTCGATGAGAATATCTTTGTAATATCTGCAAATTGAATTTCTAAAACCCCGATCGTTTCATTGATTAGTCAGTCGTCTTATATCTACGGCTGTAGTAAAGACACGTATACCTTGTATCTTCTTTTTCTTCTTCTTATACTTCCTCTTCTTCTTCCTCTTTCTCTTCTTCTTCTTCTTCTTCGTCTTCCTCTTCTGATCCCATGGAAAATGAGTTATTAACCCACTTATTCCATGTATCATATTTAGGATATTGAAAAAAAGTATATTCAACAGCAGAAAGCTATTCCACACTTGACATCCTCCCTGGCCTGTATAGATAACGGTATGTGTACGCCATGCCATGAGTTGAGAATCTTCGACTCAAGAAGGGTTAGGCCGCATTGTACGCTACCTCTGAATTGTTCTCAGTATGGCAGTAGTGCTTGTGTTGTCTCTGTCACACAGAGAGCGCTCTTGGAATCTACACGGCCTTACAATAAATTGTAGGTCATTATGTCACCATGTAAATGTCACTTGACTATGCCATCTATGTCCATATTTGTCCCTAGACGAGATGCAATCGTTTTATACTATTTTCATGGCTGTTGGTTTTTAAGTCTATCCTTCTTTATTGTTTCTTTAACACCGTCAACCCTTTTTGTTGTCTTACTATTGCCTTGAAATCCTGCTGCCGTGTGTTATAGGCTCGCACGGCATTTAGGCTTGAAGAAATTCTTGTCCTACGTCGAAATTATTTCATTCTCTGTACATATATGCCATACATGGCGGTGTTCCCACTTCATGTCTGATTTCTTCATTTCACACTCTGTCTCTTCTGGTGACCCTGACCGCTTTTTGCAAAAATCTCGGTTCACATGTTATGAATGTTTGTCCCTGTGACTTGGCCAGGGTCCATCTCTGACACTGATAACAGAACGGTGGCCAGAGTCCATCTCTGACACTGATAACAGAACGATGGCCAGGGCCCATCTCTGACACTGTTAACAGAATGGTGGCCAGGGTCCATCTCTGACACTGGTTACAGAACGATGGCCAGGGCCCATCTCTGACACTGATAACAGAACGATGGCCAGGGTCCATCACTGATACTGATAACAGAAAGTTGGTCTGAATATATTATTGATTGTTTGTCTGTTTTTTCCAATGAAATTTCTGAATTATGTTTTAACGTATTATTTTATCGTAGAGGTAAGGATAATGGTAGACCCACAGCAGACATTGCTGTCGGAGATGAAGTGGTTAGAGACTTCATTGTATTAGGCCGGAGCCTGTTGGTGAGGTGGGGTGGCCAGTCGCTGCATGTCCTTAAGCAAGGTACATATTTATAGCTGGGTAGACGTGAGTTTGCCGATAACGGGCATCAAACTGGCAATCTTTGCCGGGAAGAGCAAAAGCTCTACCTTTACGCTAATCATATACTCTTTACACGAGCATGTATCCGCGCCAAGATGTCAAGAATAATGAATTTACATAATGCTAGACCTATGCACAACCTTCTTTAGTCTTATTTTACTATATGATTTGAAGGTTACAGTGGTGGAATTCTTGTCAACTCGGCTGCTCCTCGGGTGGAAGTAACATTAAATATTCTCAAACACGAAGGTCGTAATGTTATGCTTGGTTTTGTAACGTAGAATCGCACTCTCAAACATGAAGGTCGTAATGTTATCCTTTGGTTTGTTACGTAGAATCGACCATAGAACATTCTGGACAGGTTAATAAGTGGTCAAGCTCTGCCAGCAAATAGCGAAGGGCATTTGATAATGACGGTTCCTGTAGCTCACTGGTTGTACAAGCTCCTGTTATGTCCACACATGAAACTATCTTTCTCTGTCTCTCTCCTGTCAGAGGTGTGTAATTTAGGCCATAGGAATAATGTTGCAGGTGCGTAGTTAAGACCATAAGAATAATGTAGGAGGTGCGTGGTTTAGACCATGGGGAATAATGTCGGAAGTGTGTAGTTGAGACCATGGGAATAATGTCGGAGGTGTGTAGTTCAGACCATTGGAATAATGTCGGAGGTGCGTAGTTGAGACCATGCGAATAATGTCGGAGATGTGTAGTTGAGACCATGGGAATAATGTCGGAGGTGCGTAGTTGAGACCATGGGAATAATGTCGGAGGTGCGTAGTTGAGACCATGGGAATAATGTCGGAGATCTGTAGTTGAGACCATGGGAATAATGTCGGAGATGTGTAGTTGAGACCATGCGAATAATGTCGGAGATGTGTAGTTCAGACCATGGGAATAATGTCGGAGGTGTGTAGTCGAGACCATGGGAATAATGTCGGAGGTGTGTAGTTGAGGCCATGGGAATAATGTCGGAGGTGTGTAGTCGAGACCATGGGAATAATGTCGGAGGTGTGTAGTTGAGGCCATGGGAATATATATATATATAGAAGATTGTAGTAGAACGGAAATAAAGAAATAGGAGAATCTCCGAGAAGATAAATATTAAAAGAGTTTTGCTTTTGTTTAATTTTTAGAGTTTTAATCACTTACAGCAAAGAGATTATGTTTATGCCTCAGTTTAACCAGCTGGCTGTAAATATAAAGTCGCTAACTCTTTTGTTAGCAAAGCGGTGATCCACATTACAAACAACTAGTTTTATGCTGAATATCAAGTACAGTGAGTGAAGTCCCTTACACTTCATTCGCATACAGCCACCCCCACCCACTATCTGCTGTAGGTTTACATCATTTTTTATTCTTCTTTTTCTTCTTCGTTCGTTCGCTCTCAATCTCCTACTACCAGACCCTGAAAGGGCTTAAGTAGCAGAATGTAGTCCAGAGAATGGAATGCGTTGTGTCGTAGTTTACAACTTGGCTACATTATTTGCACCTTTCGGTCCAACACATCCGACTTCAGCAAGCATTTTTTGAGTACCGGATTAGCATTCCCTCTTCGATCCCTTCTCCTTAGCCAGTCTGCCCTGCTGCAGCCTGTTATCCAGGATCACCACGTGGAGGTGTAGAAGGGTCTTGGCAGCTATGATTCGCTGGCCCTGACGCTAGCAGTCAGCTATGGGTCGCTGACCACTGCAGCATCTTGATCCCCATTTTTAAAATTCAAATAGCTCTTTCAGACATCACGTTTTATGTATGTGAATGTGTTTTCATGTACCAAATGTAAAGTTGCGTCCTTGTTTTATTTCTTCCGCACGGCGGCGCTGGTATCTCCATTGAACAATCGTTGTTATGGGAAGCTACTCGTGCCGAGTTCTCTATTGTTGACGAATGTTCTCTGCTAACAGGTTATTTTTTGCATCCCGGGACGTGCTGAAGGTGGTCCTGGCAACTCAGGGCTGTAGTGCAATGCAAGGTTTCTCACCAAGTTCATCACTACGGGGATCACAGTTGATACATATTTCGTTGGCCAGGTTGCAGGTGCACACTACAGCGATGACATGAGGTTTTGGTCAATATGTTGCAGCTGACCCTGACGCGACTCTAACAAATATATAATTATGGTCTACTTGTATTTCTTCCCCATGAAAGTCCCGACCCTTCCCTGATCTACTGTCAAACGTTCTCTGTGTACATGTTCTAATATACATGACGACAGTGTGTGACCTTTTCTCCCTTATCATCAACATCTGATACAAGTCAAAACTTCGCGATCAAGATGATCTTCAACATTTTGTAAAAAATCTCTCCCATATGAAAAATGTTACTAACCGATCTCAAACATTTGATATACTGACGTCGCGTTTAGAACACTTTGTATAACGTTGTGTCAAGAACAAACTATTTCAAATAAGTGTTGTTTCAAACATAACATGTTTTATATAACTGACCTACCCTTACAATACTATGTATATTTGATCTACATCATTTGGGTATTTTGTATAACTGATGTACAGTCGCCATATTTGATATTTTGTATAACTGTAAATATTTTTATAGTTTCTTTTATATTATTATAATTTTTTTATAACTGATATAACAATTTTAATATTCAGAATAATCGATGTCAAACACACGAAACATTAGCTCTACTGTAAGAGGTATAAAAAATCATTCAAGGTGTTACTCTTTACACATATTGGAGACCAGGGGAAACTCGAAGACTAGTCAACAGAGCGCTTTGGAAAATCATGGCTAAACTAACACAAGTAAATCTTATAACAAAAGGTTTTTGCTGAAGTCGGATGTGTTGGACCAAAATTTGCAAATATCGCAGTCAAGCTGTAAACTAAGAAACAGCGCATTCCGTTCTCTGGACTACATTCTGCTACTCAGGCCCGTGTCAGGGTTGGTAGCGGGAGATTGAGAACGAACGAAGCCAAGCCATAACAAAAGATTCGGAATATACATTGCGGCCTACTTGGCATATTACAAAAATGCGAACAGAAAGATTGTCGGCATAACTAGTTTAAAGTAGGCTCGGCCAGTCAAATAAATAGGTGCAAATACACCAATGCAAGAACTTAGTTAGTACCAACTGCATTAGGGACCGAACGCATCTCCGAGAAGTGAACACTGCTAGAATTTAATTATAGCATATCAACTGTATTGGTGATCGAGAGCATTTTCGGAAGGTGAACAAATATAAAAATGTATTATAATTGGGTCACAAGAAATAATGCGACGTAATTCAACTACTATTTTTACTGTGAATTTTGTACAGGAACAGCCATTTCCGTCAACGTGTTGCCAGTTTACAATGTGCATATGATTTACACTGTTTAGGATGCCTTACTTTTATAACGTATAGACTGCTAAAATCAAATAGTGTTTAGCTCAAATATTTGACATTTCCATTCTTGCTGAAAGGATGCTAACAGCATCAACGTATAAGATGTTGCAGAAAATGTTGTATTCGATACGTACTATTTAAATACAAATATAAATTTTGCATATACAATAAATCATTGAATGTAGTTTGGTGTTACGGAAATTGATTATTTTAACCAGTGTCATATGTTTGTCAAATATGGTAGGGGGATTATAGTGGAAAGCGGGAACGATCTTGAATGATTAAGCTGGAATGGCGCAGTTTACAGAAGAGACATCCAAACTGGGACAAATTTGTCTATGCTGCAAAATTAACAGAAACTTGTTTCATATTGACCACACGTCATTCATCATCAAAATGTCATCTGCTTGTGGAACACGTCTTCAACAATTTAATGCAAAGTTCCCTATCCTAAGCCATTCATTGTAGTTATCTCCACGTCTTCCATTTTTCTGCAATATTTATCCCAAGCTCATCATCAAGAAATTTTAAACCCCAAATCTTCACAACAAAAGAGACGTAAACTAATAAGGAAAAACAAAAACTCAGTAAAAAGTTGCTACTCTAAGGTCGCATCATCCTTTAGGCAGAAATGATTGAGAAGGAGCTACAGACCAAGGAATATACAACACAATCATCAAAGACGGGATCAAGACGCTGAGCAGTGCATGAGCTGTAGCGGTCAGTGACCGATAGCTGACTGCTAGCATCAGGGCCAGCGAAACAGAGCTGCCAAGACCCTTCTACACCTCCATGTGGTGATCCTGGATAACAGGCTGCAGCAGGGCAGACTGGCTAAGGAGAAGGGATCGAAGAGGGAATGCTAACCCGGTACTCAAAAAATGCTTGCTGAAGTCAGATGCGTTGGACCGAAAGGTGCAAATATTGCAGTCAAACTGTAAACTACAACACAACGCATTCCGTTCTTTGGACTACATCCTGCTACTTAGGCCCATGGTAGCGGGAGATTGAGATCGAACGAAGCAAAGCCAAACAAATCCAATCATCAAAGACAGAAGAAGGTACTCCTGTCAATATGGCTAATGACACATTTAAGAAAAAGTCACAAGGAATCTGCTTCCCTGACTTAATTGTTTTCGGCTAGGAAAACTACCAGATGTGGAAGTTCAAATGTTCATACAATGCATAAACAGTGGAAGACTGCACGTGTGGCGGCGGAGATTGTAAACTACAACATTAATTTTCTGGGACTGGCAGAAACAAAGTGGAAATTAGATGAAAAGATGAAGCAGAGAACAGATGAAATGTTGATGTCCTCAGGGAACACTCAAGAAGGAGCACATCACATTGAAAGTGCGGCTGTAATGCTACTAAAAGAGGCGCAAAAGGAACTTACAGAATGGGCAACAATATGACCTGGAACGATACTATCTACTTTCAGAAATGAAAATAAAAAGTTACATATAAACATTCAACGTTATGTGCCAAGGACAAAGAAGATTCAGAGAAAGAAGAAAATATCATTGTTGATTAAAAACACGATAAGGAAAGACAATGCCTTTGTCAGTTTACAAACAATTCACATCTATAGATGGTGGAGTAAGACTAACGCCAGGTCAGGCAAAACATACTGATCAGCCATGTTAGTCAGGTTCAGAAAGAATATACTGGCCAAGACCCTCACCTCGGTTTCCTAATATCAATCCCTAGAAATGGGCTGTTTTCATGGCAGCCTGGCTAACAAGGTGAGGGATCAATGTGATCTCCGTAGTAGTGAGTGACACGCAGATGAAGCCAAGCATAGCACAACTGTCTGGAGGACCCTGGTCCACCTTCATCAGCACACTCAGGATGTGAGGAAAGCTACTGCAACCCGTCACTAAAAATACTTTTCAGGGCGCACAAAAGAGTAGACTTACTCATTGTAGGCAGTCGGAACAAAATCTACAGGTGAGTATTGATAATACGTTGGGGATAAACAACTTGAGCTTGGTGTGCTCACTCAGTGATTTGGATTTCCAGATGTTCGTTAGTTGGGTACAGGCACCTGCAGTTAGAGCAATGCAAGTGAAAATGTCTTTAGATATATCTCTTGAGTCAGTTTGGTTCCCAGATAGGTGAAACCTATCACCAGATCACATGACAGAAAACTAGATTGGTCATGTATGTATAAACACCAATTTCAGATCATCGTTGCAACATGTTAAAGTATGTAGGGGGTGGGAGGAGGAGAGGGAGTGACGGCATCAGACCTCAACCTTTTGATAGCCAAAATAAAGAGGTGTACAACAAGGTGCTTGTCATAAGTCTTTGCCCTGACCATATAGAAGGAGAAGGTTGAAATTTGGCACAGTACTTATTCCTTCTCAATGTAGCCACCAGCTGAATTGATACATTTCTGCCATCTCTGTGTGATCTTGAAAAGATCTTTAGAATAAAGTAACCTATTTTTCAAACAAAACATGTTACCACAAGCCAGCATGACATCTTCGTCACTGTCAAAATGATTTCCTTTCAGCTGATTTTTAAGTTTTCGGAAAAGAAAATAGTCTGATGGAGCTAAATCTGGAGAATATGGTGGGTGTGGAAGAATTTCAATATTCAAATTGTTGGCTGTTTGCAGCACAAGCCTTGCTTTATTGGAAGGCACGTTGTCTTGAAGCAAAGGCAGAATTTGAGTGCGCCCTCTCATTTTCTGGTCAGTCTTTCTTAGTTTGGTAAGATCTACATAATATTGCCCAATAACCATGCTGCCATGAGGCAGGTAATCTTTCAATATGACACCTTTGATGTCGCCAAAAAAAAACACTTTTCTTGCAGATTTCTGTGCTCTTGGAGTTTTCCACTGCATGCTGAAAATTTTGGCCTCTATGTCATAATAGTGAACCCAAGTCTCATCTACTGTCACCATGGTCGGCAACATGTTTTTCGACCGACACATTTTTAGCAACTGGCCACAGCAATCAACCCTCGTCTGTTTCTGTTCACATGTCAGCAGACGCGAGACCCAGTGGGCACACACTTTTCATGTTCAGTCTGTTGTGTACAATTCTAAAAACTGTACTTTCATTCAGTTTTGCTGGCCTAGATATCTCTGCAATTGTCATTTTCCTATCCTGGTCAATGATTTTCTTCACTTTTGCAGCATTTTCATCGCCACACTCTGAGGATGATCTTGGAAGATCGGCAACGTGGGAACAGCCACACTTAAACTGTCTACACCAGTTTTTTACAGAAGCATACGAAGGACAGAATTTCTCAAACAGTGGTTCCATCTCCCTGTAGATATTTTTCCCTGCAACATCAATAATTTTTTCACAGTTCTGGCCTCTGATTTCTCCATTGTTCTGACAAACCATTAGAGAAGCAGATCCAGTCAATAAGGTGTGTTGCACCATACCGGGTAAACCCATCAAGGAGGGAAATTCATACTTCTCAAGTGCAGTGCAAATTGAATGAGCTACATATGTGCCAAATTTAAACTTTCTTCTCCTACTCCTTCATAGTCAGGGTAAAGACTTATGACAAGCCCCTTGTATGACCACAGTAAAGAGTTCAATGTTGGATTCCTTCAAGCTGTCCATTACCAAGACACCCTACACAATGATTAGCCCATCAGCTTGCCCTCAGCCAGTCCTTGGTCATTAGCTTGCCCTCAGGCAGTCCTTGGTCCATTAGCTTGCCCTCATCCAGTCCTTGGTCCATTAGCTTGCCCTCAGCCAGTCCTTGGTCCATTAGCTTGCCCTCAGCCAGTCCTTGGTCCATTAGCCTGCCCTCAGCCAGTCTTTGGTCCATTAGCTTGCCCTCAGCCAGTCCTTGGTCCATTAGCTTGCCCTCAGCCAGTCCTTGGTCCATTAGTTTGTCCTCATCCAGTCCTTGGTCCATTAGCTTGCCCTCAGCCAGTCCTTGGTCCATTAGCTTGCCCTCAGCCAGTCCTTGGTCCATTAGCCTGCCCTCAGCCAGTCTTTGGTCCATTAGCTTGCCCTCAGCCAGTCCTTGGTCCATTAGCTTGCCCTCAGCCAGTCCTTGGTCCATTAGTTTGTCCTCATCCAGTCCTTGGTCCATTAGCTTGCCCTCAGCCAGTCCTTGGTCCATTAGCTTGCCCTCAGCCAGTCCTTGGTCCATTAGCCTGCCCTCAGCCAGTCTTTGGTCCATTAGCTTGCCCTCAGCCAGTCCTTGGTCCATTAGCTTGCCCTCAGCCAGTCCTTGGTCCATTAGTTTGTCCTCATCCAGTCCTTGGTCCATTAGCTTGCCCTCAGCCAGTCCTTGGTCCATTAGCTTGCCCTCAGCCAGTTTTTGGTCCATTAGCTTGCCCTCAGCCAGTTTTTGGTCCATTAGCTTGCCCTCAGCCAGTTCTTGGTGCATTAGCTTGCCCTCAGCCAGTCCTTGGTCCATTAGCCTGCCCTCAGCCAGTCTTTGGTCCATTAGCTTGCCCTCAGCCAGTCCTTGGTCCATTAGCTTGCCCTCAGCCAGTCCTTGGTCCATTAGTTTGTCCTCATCCAGTCCTTGGTCCATTAGCTTGCCCTCAGCCAGTCCTTGGTCCATTATCTTGCCCTCAGCCAGTTTTTGGTCCATTAGCTTGCCCTCAGCCAGTCCTTGGTGCATTAGCTTGCCCTCAGCCAGTCCTTGGTCCATTAGCTTGCCCTCATCCAGTCCTTGGTCCATTAGCTTGCCCTCAGCCAGTCCTTGGTCCATTAGCTTGCCCTCACCCAGTCCTTGGTCCATTAGCTTGCCCTCATCCAGTTCTTGGTCCATTAGCTTGCCCTCAGCCAGTCTTTGGTCCATTAGCTTGCCCTCAGCCAGTCCTTGGTGCATTAACTTAACCTCATATGGCTCCTCTAAGCATGACATGAGTTTTAGAATCATGTTATACAACTACATGCCAGATAACAATGTATGTATTCATTAATATTCACAGCAAACACATCCAACAGAAATGATTTATTGATAGTTGCCTATTAATGAACACTCACAAACTGTTATTGATAAAGAACATCACAGTTTAATCAATGAACTAAAGTAAGACAACATACTGGCAACAATTCTCCACCTGGGCACAAACTCCTTACACAGCTTCACTTTTCTTTATATTCAACCACAGACCTTGAGGCAGGAGATGTGTATACCTTCAGTCTGATGTCACAGTTGTCACACGACTAATTGTTCACTTAAATGGTATACTTAGAAGGCAGACCAAAAATATATATCAGTCTGAATAGGTCTATAAACTGTCACATCTATCAGTAAAGGTCTGACAAATAAACTGTCACATCTATCAGTGAAAGTCTGACAAATAAACTGTTATCTATCAGTGAAAGTCTGACAAATAAACTGTTATCTATCAGTGAAAGTCTGACAAATAAACTGTTATCTATCAGTGAAAGTCTGACAAATAAACTGTCACATCTATCAGTAAAAGTCTGACAAATAAACTGTTATCTATCAGTGAAAATCACATAAATCAACTTCCATTTCTATTAGTCTGAATATCTGTATAATCTGATGCATCTATTAGTCTAAACACATTTATAGACTGTCACACCATATCAGACAATAAATAAATGCTTACGTCCATGTCTGTCTACATGATATGGTCAATGACCTTTCAAGAACCAACAATTCTAGAACATGTATTTTTAAACCTCAACTGAAAACAAGAAAAATTTCCAAAGATTGTTAGGATTATCAGAAAACATGGGTATGATAACCCTGGAGAATATTATACCCTAGAGAAGGAAAACTGGATTCACATTCAGGTAGGAAAGATGCAATAGTCTGGATAGGCAGCTTTTATAGAAGAGACCTCTGAAAATATACAGGTGATGTGCTGGCGACAACTATAGGCTAAGGTTGCATTCCTTAACAAATACTTGCTGAAGATGGATGCAATGGGCACCCATCTGATGATGACAGACAGAAACGACTCAACAATGTGCTGCCTGGCCTAATGAGATCAGCTGGAAGGGAAAAGTGACAAGACTCTTTGTCACAGAAGATGTATGTAAATGTCAGTAGCCTTGAGATGGCCACTGCTTTTGGCTTGAGATCTGATAACAGCAATGAAATGTTAAAGGTAAGTTGTAGATAAAATAATATTGCATTTAGTTATATAAACTTGGCCTTAATGGCTGCGCTCTCGACACTCTCCGGTGTTTGTGTCGAGTTTTCCGATGTTTGTGGTTCCTGTTCGAATTATATTTCACAACTCCTTCACCAGATGGTATCAAGGACTTTATATTGTGGAATTAATGTGCTTTCAATCAGTTATCTTGTTTGTTATGCTGCATTTCATGCCTGGCTCAAGCCATGGGAAACCAGTCCATGACTGAGTTCAACATTCCGCTTAACTGCACACCAGAAGTCAGTCCAGATTATCACTACTCAAGGATATTTCTGCTTGGACTGAAGTCGACTTCCTCCTGCTCGTCCTTCCCTCCACCGGAGTTTACACGATACCTCACCCAACCTCGTATTCTCAGCACAGCAAGGGTCACGCTGACCAACAGGTGGACACAGTCAGAAGCCTCGGTGGTGGGACACGTGGAAACGGAGTTTGACACGAACGGCTTGACCCAAACATTGGTCAACACACTCCTCGCGGCCCTTATCCAAAGGCTGCAGAGTACACGGCTCCACCTGGGGAGTCTGTGTAGATTTCGGTCAACACGCTACACATGGGCATAGCCTCAGTAGTTTGATATGGTAGTGCTAAATCGACGCAACCGGGCCTTTGGCGCCTACACAAACATTACATTATTATTCCCTTTTAAACCATATTGGAGATCTGTCTAGCCCAGCGATTCTCAACTTGTGTTCAGCTTAATCCTGGTGCACAGTGAATGATGTCTACTTGGGGTTCTTTGGATGTATTCTACGAGGTACGTAAATAATATCTACTAAGGGGCTCAGTGAATAGTGTTTAATGGGAGCTCTATGAGATATCTTGATTGGATCACAAACTTCCAAGGTGTTAGTTGTGAGCAGAGATTGCCCAGCCCTGCATGTCAGCTCTCAGTGTGAGCAGAGATTGCCCAGCCCTGCATGTCAGCTCTCAGTGTGAGCAGAGATTGCCCAGCCCTGCATGTCAGCTCTCAGTGTGAGCAGAGATTGCCCAGCCCTGCATGTCAGCTCTCAGTGTGAGCAGAGATTGCCCAGCCCTGCATGTCAGCTCTCAAGTGTGAGCAGAGATTGCCCAGTCCTGCATGTCAGCTCTCAGTGTGAGCAGAGATTGCCCAGCCCTGCATGTCAGCTCTCAATGTGAGAAGAGATTGCCCAGCCCTGCATGTCAGCTCACATTGTGAGCAGAGATTACCCAGTCCTGCATGTCAGCTCTCAATATGAGAAGCCATGTATATCAATGTACAATAAACATGCAATATTGTCTATTCACACTGTTCGACTTAAGATTTTTAGTACCCAACACATTTTTTTCTATCATCAAGTGCCGTCCCACATCTGAAGTTGACGGTAATGGATCTCCAACTGTCTCTGTCCCGTGCTAGGTTGGTACACGCAGTCAAACTGTGTCCCAACCACATTGTGATGTTGTCTGTACCTCTGGCTCCCTTGCCCTCCAATATAACTATCAGGTCGGTTGACATGACTAAAATATTTTATTTTTCTACTTTTTATTTGGGGGGTAGGACAGAAGTGTGTAAGGGATAGTACCTCACGGTGAGAGGCAGCCACATCCTTGATGGCCAGGATCCTATTTGGTTCCCCCACTTCTGTCTAGCTCACGTATGGCTCCTAGAGTCTGCCTGTGTATGGCAGCGCCACTCCCCGGGCAACGACTTTGGCTGGCCGGCTAAACTACGTGAGTCAAATGACAAGAAGGGGAGTCCCCCTCTGACAAGTACACACAGCTGCTGGTGGACGAGGTGGAAGATCGACCTGTGCGACGACGACTCTCAAAGCGGGAGCTGGAAACGCCTGGTATCGGGCTAAGGGCGCATCAGAGACCATAGTTGGTAAGCGGCCAGAACAACGTTCAGAAAGCAATGGCAAACTACTGGATGTAAAATGCCAAGAAACTTATGACAGTCGAGAGAAACAAAACTCAAAGATCTGATGGTGAGGCCCTCAGGCCAGGCAGATCATCGACGCCAGCTGGGGAAGAGACCGATTTCAGAGTCAGTACAAGTAATAGAGATGACGGCCTTAAGCCCGACTGCATTACAGTGGACAACTCTGAAATGGAACTAAAAACAAAACTAAGAATAGGCACCTGGAACGTCAGGAGCCTATACCAGGGCAAGTTGTTCATGATTGGAAGAGAAATGGAGAGAACCAAGATAGAGATTCTTGGAGTCTCTGAGCACAGATGGGCCGGTCAAGGGCACTGTACCAGCTCCTCAGGAGAAACATTCATATACTCTGGGATGGACAATGGTGGAAAAAGCGGGGTCGGCTTTATTCTGTCCGGTTCCACATGTCATAAATGACAAAGAGGATAACACATTAACAGAAACCAAAGACATACTGAATAGATGGAGAGAGTACTGCAGTGTTCTTATTGCTTGAGCATAGAGGAGAACTGGTTTATCAATTCCATTTTGGCTAGAAAATGCAAATACTTTGGTCACATCAAGAGACACAACGGTCTTGAGAGAACGGTGATGGAAGGTATGGTGCCAGGAAAAAGGAAGGGGTAGACCAAGAAGACGATGGCACCAAGATATCCAGGAATGCCTGAGTATGACTGTGGCGGAGGCTGGTGTTTTGGCAAGGGAAAGAGTTTCTTTCAGACAGACTGTGATGGGAGCGACGTTCTACAAAGGACATGCTACATGATGATGATGACTTTTTATTTCCTTCAGGAGTTTCTTCTTCACCTTGAGTTGTGCCAGAACCTTACTATTTGTTTTCCTATTTTTCCAAGAAACTCATTCAAGTCTTCTGAATACCAACATTTCAAAGTCATCAATACTCTTCTCCATTTTCTTGTTTAGGGTCTAGGTGTTTTTTTCTATATATAGAATTAAACCTAATTAATCAAAATTAAGTCGTGATCAAACTCAGCATGCTAAACCATCGTCATTTAGCCCTGGTCAAGGATGTTTCATACGCCAGCTCTTAAAGAAGGCCATGGATGTCAAGGTTGGGAAGTAACCCTCTCTGATATGGTCTCTCCCCTGCGGCCATCCATACACCATCTGATTAGGTCAAATCGGAAAGACATTATCCTCATTGCATGCAGCCTCGGACTGAGCCACTCATCGTGTTCATGGATGGTTGGTGTGACATGCCCTTGCTGCCTAATCAGACTACCTACCTATCTAATCAAATCAGCAGCATTATTATTGGATTTTTGTGCTGACAACTCACCGACCACATTAATGCAATGTAAGCTGCAGATATCATTATTTGCATATAGGAGTTGCCCGAGACCTGCCAATGATGGGGGGGGGGGGGGGGGGGGGGGGGGTGGTGTGTGTGTGTTTCTCCCCTCTGACAAAATTGTTGAAAGGAGCTGGTCCAGACTAATGGCACAAGGGTATTACAACCGCAAATATAGTCACAACACGTGTTTAATTTTTACCAGCTATCGGTAGCTTCTGTAAGGTTTTATCACATTTATTTCAGTGCATGGTGGCCATACAGAGTTTAAACATGGGTTTCTCAATAAACCATATTACAAATTATCTAATATATTTTTATTAGAATCCAGGGCGTTCATCAGCATTTAATAACCATTCAGGGTTTCAAAATAATCAATTAAAAATGTGCATTCTGAAAGTCAATTATCGGCAGTGATTGAAGTCATTAGGCATCAAAATTAGGTTGTTGATTAACTAGGTCAGAAAAGCAATTCGCTCAATCAGTCAATGCCAGGCTGAAAAATTTACAGGTGTTTTGTAAGTGATTTGAGTGGTTGTGATTTGTGGTGATTGTTTGGGTGCCAGACAATAACTTTTCTCTTTCTGCAGCGAGTCCTGAGTATGAGAGCGGTAGATTGTGCACTATCACATGCGGATGGGTGGAGTTGTGACAATTATATTCATGTGCTAGGTGTACCTTGTTTATGCATGTGTTAAGTCCAGTGTATTCTTCTTCTTCATCGTACGCAGTCAGACAGCAACCATTATTTTTTCGAAAAAGCAGCGGTCATCCTGAGGCTGTCGACCCTGCCATAGAGCTTGTCTAGTGTTGCCACTGGTGATGGCCACATCTGCTCTCTCTGATCCTCGTATGTCAGGCAGTTTTGCAGCAAATGCTCAGTGGTCATTTTCCCGGTACCACACGGGCATTCGTCAGTGCCACCTATTTTCAATTTGTTGAATAGGTGGTAACTAAGTCTATTGTGGCCAGTCTGAAGACCACGACCTGCTCTCTTCTGTTCAACTGGTAATAGGCATCGTTTTTGGTGTAGCCAGTATGTTCGGTTTCCCATTTGGTCATGTATCTAGCTCTAATAAGCCGTTTTGACTCTTCGTATGTCATACTAGTATCGGGTTGTGGTAGTCTTGCACCTTCTTTTGCCAGTCTGTCTGCCTCCTCGTTGCCTTGGATGTTGCAGTATGATGGGACCCACTGTACCACTACCCTTTTTGGTGCAGACTGCTGGCATAGTTGACAGAGTACTGCTCTTAAATCATTAAGTTCAGTATTTTTCTGGCTTTTTAGTGCTGTGACTACGGCCAGAGCATCTGTAAGCAGGACTATATGGCTTTCATTCCTTTTACCTGTCACCAGTGTATTCTGAACTACATTAGTTGATTTTGCTGCTCCCTGCATAGCAGTTTGTTGTTGTCATTTTTATTTTGGCATGTCATTACATTTACACATGGCGTGTCCAGTAAACCCTTCCATCCATTGGTTCCGCCATTGCTCTTTGAAGTATCTGTTTTTCCATCTGGATTTTGGCTGGTGTGTTTTTTATAAACCATGTTTGCTCCTAGTTTTGCTAGTCTGCCTGTTACTTTAATCGAAAATAAGTATGGCCTAGGGGTGAAGTGTCCGTTCCACAATCCCAACACACCCGGTTCGAATCACGCTCATGACGTTTAGCAGACATGTTTTTTTTTTTTGCTCCTCTGCGTACGGAAAGTAATGGCAACCTACCGTAATGCACACTTGTCAAGACTTATAACATCCAAATAGGTTGGCAGTTGTAAGAAGTAACGTTCTGCAAAGAACATGCTACTTTAAAAAAAAAGGTAATCATCATGCAATCCGCTATGGCCACAACTGCCCAGAAATCACTAATATTTTAACTTCGCATGTTTTTGTTTTATGGTTAAATTGATAGTTGTTTTTCTGAAGCTATAAATTGATAACCAGTGTTTCAAATCGTCACACACATTATACTTTAGCCTTCATCTACACACAAAACAAAACATGTTCAGTTGTTCATCTTTTCTAGCAGATTGTTCTCTTCTTCTCACCTCTAGTACAGTTTAATGTCATCCAGTAGAAGTTGACATGTATGACATAAACCAGTAACTAACCGATTTCATCCACTCAAGTGCATGGTCAACTAAGTATATACAATGACAAATGTGGTTTATCTTTTCAATATCACTGACAAACATACAGAGGCAAACAGGATATGTGTATATTTATATGTTATGGTTAAAATTATTGACAAATTCATATGTACCGGCCAGAAGTGTTCCTGGAGGGATCCAGAAAAACATGTCAAACTGAATGCATGGATCAACCCCAATGTGAGAGTCTACACTCAAACTCAATACCAACAATGGCTGAGGCACAAACAAGGATTCAACGCAGTTTGACATGAGAATGGTAACAGTAGTCTGCCAATATTTTTCCCTAATTAGGCCTCTACCAGGAACTAGAGAAATGAAAATGCTGAACCAAGTTAAATGAATCAAAGATTAAGCAAATTCTAATGAAAAAAGTAAAAACATTCCGTCACGGCACTTAGTGGATGATATGGTCAGCATCACCCCAGCCGCCTTTACATTCTGGACTGAACCGGTACCCATTTAGGCTGGGTCAACCAGGGAGCCATTGTGGTCTGAAAAAAACATTTCCACTTCAAGTGGAGAATGAACCCAGGACCACTAAGATGCGAAACCAGCGCGCTAACCACTGCGCTACGCGGCTCCCTCAAATCCTAATTAATATGCAATAATTTGTGGTAGCAATGGTCATGGAGTCGTGCTATCACTGGCGGTCTGGGATTTCGTTGCTGACATACTGCATTTGATTCAGGGATTGCCTTACCTTCAGTACCGTACTGATGTTCAAATTACGTTGTGTCCGTTTGAGTTGTCTCCGATGCTGTTGTTGCTTTCCTATATTTCTGAACAGGTTTGTTCTTGTTACCCTCATTCGTATATAAATAAACATCATCTTCACTTGCTCCACTGTGCCATGCAGCGTATTGGCAATTGTAGGTGGCACTTGTACAGATCTTTTCCTCATGCCGACAAGCGCTTTGCACTCAATGAGGTGTTTCCTCGGGGCGAGAGCAGTGCCTGCACAATGGCCGTTGATGACAACTGAAGCGATTTAAGTGACCATTAAGTCACTCTAGTGTGTCCTGTTCGGAACTGAAGGATAAAACTGTGTTCGCTACTGTGTAGTCTACGTAGACTACAACCCGTTGTCCTAGTCACCCACCTGTTCAGTCAGATTTCCCTGATATTATTGCTAAAGATTCGTTTAACTGTAATTACTCCATGGTCTATCTTTTTGTTGTTTGGAGGTTCCTGTTTTTGCCAGCCTTTCAGCTTGTTTCCTGGTATCTTGCTTTGTCCAGACCCATTGCCAGGTACCAATCGTTTGGGCTGTGATTATAGTCTCTGATAAAGGTTTATTTAGGACATAGATCTATTTAGGTAAAAAGTGTATTTAGGGCAAACCATCATAAATGTCTTTTACTGATCTCATGCAACAATGCATTTAAACTTTGTTAGTACTTCAGTCAGTCTGAATCAGTCAGCTCAAGCATTCTAGATGCATAAACAATGTGTTTTCTAATATGCCACCATCTCATGCTGGTTGGTGAAGTCATACTGGTTGGTGAAGTCCATGCCGGTTGGTGAAGTCCTATGCTAGTTAGTGATGCTATCCTGGTTGGTGAAGCTATCCTAGTTAGTGAAGCTATCCTAGTTGGTGAAGCTATCCTGGTTGGTGAAGCTACCCTAGTTAGTGAAGCTATCCTGGTTGGTGAAGCTATCCTAGTTGGTGAAGCTATCCTAGTTAGTGAAGCTACCCTGGTTAGTGAAGCTATCCTAGTTAGTGAAGCTATCCTGGTTGGTGAAGCCCTACATCTTTCTGCTCAATTTCCCATACTAAGTTGTTTAGACTTACTCCTAGAGTTTGTTCCCCTCTCAAATAAGCCCATCTATGTGTCTCATAAACTTGGCTGTCTATATCTGGCTTCTCTCATCCCCATCCAGCTTATTCACCACATAATTTCATCTATTTCCCTAATAAACTTGTTAGTCTCCTTTTCACCCCATACAGCCACACTTCTCCTCTGGTGGAGCTGATGAACATGGACAAAAAAGTTATGTGTGTCTGACCTCCCGATAAGAATACATGTCTATTTGTACTTGAGTCTATTTGTACTTGAAGAGCATACACACCTTACACGAGTAAACAAAGTGTAGTGATAGACACTGGGAAATCAAACCATGGACCTACAAGTAACAGAAGCACGAGTTACAAGATTCTGCCACAAAAATAAACCTTGTATAATTTGTATCCATTTCTCTGGTATCTCATGTCTTGGCATATTCCAGATCACCTTACAATCAATATTACCAGTCTGTCATGTATGTTATTGCACTACAAAATTTCTGATGTCGCTATTTCATCTGCATGGTCTTGTTTCATCAGTATCTTTCATGCTCATCTAGCATCACTTAATCCCTTCTAGGTTAGGTCTCTCCAACTTGTAGTTTGGTGAGGTCTATCTATGGCTACAAGATATCAAATCTATAGTAAAATTGTACTTTGGTGAGGTCTATTCATGGCTACAAGATATTAAATCTATAGTAAAGTTGTACTTTGGTGAGGTATATCTATGGCTACAAGATATTAAATCTATAGTAAAGTTGTACTTTGGTGTGGTCTATTCATGGCTACAAGATATCAAATCTATAGAGTAAAGTTGTACTTTGGTGAGGTCTATCTATGGCTACAAGATATCAAATCTATAGTAAAGTTGTACTTTGGTGAGGTCTATCTATGGCTACAAGATATCAAATCTATAGTAAAGTTGTACTTTGGTGAGGTCTATCTATGGCTACAAGATATTAAATCTATAGTAAAGTTGTACTTTGGTGAGGTCTATTCATGGCTACAAGATATTAAATCTATAGTAAAGTTGTACTTTGGTGAGGTCTATCTATGGCTACAAGATATTAAATCTATAGTAAAGTTGTACTTTGGTGAGGTCTATTCATGGCTACAAGATATCAAATCTATAGAGTAAAGTTGTACTTTGGTGAGGTCTATCTATGGCTACAAGATATTAAATCTATAGTAAAGTTGTACTTTGGTGAGGTCTATCTATGGCTACAAGATATTAAATCTATAGTAAAGTTGTACTTTGGTGAGGTCTATTCATGGCTACAAGATATTAAATCTATAGTAAAGTTGTACTTTGGTGAGGTCTATCTATGGCTACAAGATATTAAATCTATAGTAAAGTTGTACTTTGGTGAGGTCTATTCATGGCTACAAGATATCAAATCTATAGAGTAAAGTTGTACTTTGGTGAGGTCTATCTATGGCTACAAGATATCAAATCTATAGAGTAAAGTTGTACTTTGGTGAGGTCTATTCATGGCTACAAGATATTAAATCTATAGTAAAGTTGTACTTTGGTGAGGTCTATCTATGGCTACAAGATGTTAAATCTATAGTAAAGTTGTACTTTGGTGAGGTCTATTCATGGCTACAAGATATCAAATCTATAGAGTAAAGTTGTACTTTGGTGAGGTCTATTCATGGCTACAAGATATCAAATCTATAGAGTAAAGTTGTACTTTGGTGAGGTCTATTCATGGCTACAAGATATTAAATCTATAGTAAAGTTGTACTTTGGTGAGGTCTATTCATGGCTACAAGATATTAAATCTATAGTAAAGTTGTACTTTGGTGAGATCTATCCATGGCTACAAGACATCAAATCTATAGTAAAGTTGTACTTTAGTGAGATCTATCTATGGCTACAAGATATCAAATCTATAGTAAAGTTGTACTTTGGCGAGATCTAGAAGTTATTTGGACTATACCCTTTTAGAGCAAAGTTACAAGCAAAAACAATTTTCAAATGATTGAGCAAATGCACATCCTAGTGTCAATACTTGCAGCCTACTTTGACAATTGTCAATACATGCAGACAAATCATAAGAAACATGTTACATATCAACTTTCTAAGAATGCTGATAAATGTATGAATGTACAATGAGCTCAGATTTTCAAATTTGGTAAAATAATTTAAATAAACTATTTTCCCCCGTTGAGAAAGCACTATTATTACACCTTTGTGTGAGTGAGTGTACGTGTGTATTTATTTATATATATATATATATATATATATATATATATATATATATATATATATACACACACACACAACACATACATATACGAGGAACAGCAATTTTATTAATAACATTTTTACAACAAGAGTGCAAACAAGAAATTTGTTATTTTTGTACATGGTCCCATGCCTGGCAACACACTTTGTCCACCTGTCTACTAGCTTGTGGATGTCCAACTGTCTACTAGCTTATGGGTAGCCTCTAGAGAACAGTCTTTGGCAGGACCTTTAACCAATTTTGCACCACCTCCATTACCCAGTTGTCAGCTGCCCTGGGACCCACGTGTTACACACTTTGCTATAACCAAGGTCATCACGGACAATTTTGTGCGCAGTGCCATGAATCATGTTGAAATCTACGGCTATTTCATCAAAAGTTACTCGCCTGTTGCCACTGACTAGCTGGTCAATCTGCTGTTTTAGTGTGTCAGTCAGCTGCCACGCTTGCTGATCTCCCATGATATGGTTTATCAATGGCGTTTTGTCTTCCATTTTGAAATCTTTCTTACCCACTCATACACTCTCCCCTGACTCAAACAACTGTCTCCATACTGAGCCTTGATTCTTCTGCAGATTTCAGAAGGTTTCACACCCTCTGACCACAAAAAATGAACATCCACCTACATTGTTCTTCCACTGTGCAAGTCAACAGTGAGGCAGCCATCTTGTACGCTATATTGCACATGCTGCTAGATCGTCACAATCCCTACATGGAGTATTGCTAAAGAGCCATTTTGTGTCCTGAAGTAAGATTTTCCATTGTACGTACTCTTCCATGCACTTTATAATAAAATTGCTATTACTTAATGACTGTCCCTCGCATATATATATATATATATATATACATAATCAGTGAAATATACCAAGTGCAAACATGTAACAATGGCAACAGCATGTTCTTGCATATAACAATATACACTTAGTAACTTACTGTACAACACATACCACATGCCATAAACCTATTTCATTTTCTCAAATGATAATCTGGTAACTTGCCATATTAACATAGACAGTGCTTAAAGCTTTGTAGATAAGTACAGTGCTTAAGATTATCTAGAATGGTACAGTGTTTGAGACTATGTTGATGGTACAGTGTTTGAGACTATGTTGATGGTACAGTGTTTGAGACTATGTTGATGGTACAGTGTTTGAGGCTATGTTGATGGTACAGTGTTTGAGGCTATGTTGATGCTACAGTGTTTGAGGCTATGTTGATGGTACAGTGTTTGAAACTATGTTGATGGTACAGTGTTTGAAACTATGTTGATGGTACAGTGTTTGAGAATATGTTAACTTAACGTCTTTATACTGGTTTAGAAGACTCTGGAGAGTCTGTATACAACCACTTTGATTTACATTACCTTGCTCTAAAAGCTATGCGCATCAAATGTATTCTTAAATGCATTAATTTTCCCTGCCTCCACTACTTCCTGTCGCAATGCATTCCAAGCATTCATCACTCTCTGACTAAAAAAATATTTCCTAATATCTAATATTTCCTAATATCTAATCAATTAATTTGTAGCTACTGCTAAGACAGCATTTATGGCCCAAAGGACAACTTACACATCATGTTGAGCTGATGTTGATGGTACAGTGTTTGAGACGATGTTGATGATACAGTGTTTGAGGTTTGAGACTATGTTGATGGTACAGTCCTTAAAACTATGCAGAATGATAGTGTTTGAAACTATAGAATTATACAGTACTTGAAATGATATAGAATGATACTGAAGAACAATACAGTGTTTGAAACTATAGAGTGAAAGTACCTGAAACTAAATAGAATGATACAGCATTTGAAACTATATACTGATACAGCATTTGAAACTATATATAATGATACAGTACTTGCAACTGTGCACACATTAAACTGATCATATTGCACATTATAATTATCAAGTGTAACCATCCCATACTGCATGGATGTGCTCAGTTGTTCCTCTTCTACTCTGGGGTATAGAGGCTCTATCTTCTTGTTGCAATGAACTAAAGATGACTTTGTTAGGTCAAGTGACCTCACACAATGTGACTTAGTGGAATCAAACAACTAAATGTCTAACATGTAATGTAAACCTACTCTAAATAAATACACACACAAGTATAAATGTTTGGGCAAAAAACTTCCATCATATTTACATAACAATAATTTTCAAAGCAGCTCAACGTGATGTGTAAGTTGTCCTTTGGGGCCGTAAGTTGTTCTTTGTGCCATAAACGATGTCTTAGCAAGGAATTGAGTGGAAGATAAGATATCTGGCTCCAATCAAATGCCCCTACAGACGGCGTGGCCTAGTGGTTAAGTGGAACCCAGTACCTTCGAGCTGTGAGCCGTGCCTGATCCCCATCGCAGCACCGGCCGTTACCCCGGGGAAGCAGCAAACCCTTAGAAAATGCAGGAGGAAGCAGACCCTTACATAAAATGCATGCTGAAGTCGGATGCACTGGGCCGACAGGCGCAAAATAAAAACCACAGTGCAACGCACACCGCCTTGGGGATTAGAGAAATAAGGCGAACGCAAACAACAACAAAATGCCCCTACAGTGGGCATCTCATTTATGCTCTAGCAGAAAAGTGCAATCTTTAGTCTTTCCCTGGCACAGCGTTTCTTTTTCCTGGAGAAGGGCTGATAGGCAAGTCTCTTTCAGATGAGATTCTGCAACATCGAAGGCCACTATAGAAAACCAAAGACAACCATGGTAGATGAGACTCGTTTAGCTCGGAAAAGTAGTTCATCTAAGAAAAAGAAAACTCTAATCCCAATCAAACACTTGCTGCCTTTCAGGTAGGTTGGGGACAGACTAAGGCTAGGGAGAGTTTACTCAAAATATTTGTAGAAAGTGAATGTGCTGGACCAAAAGGTGCAGATATCGTAACTTAGTTTTTAATATGGTACAATTTGCCTTATGCTCAGTAACCAACACAGAAGGAATGCCCTCGGTTGTATTCAAATAAAGCTAGTTAATCATTGATGGTAAAACATAAAGCCAGCAGGTTGATTATGGTAAGTGATGGTTCCTTGAAACCAGCTGATGCTCTATATTGCTTATAATAACCATCAGAGAACAAAACAATGTTTGGTAACAGCTTTGGGGTTCTTTATGATCATCACCTCATGGGGAGATAAGACTGAAAGGTGAAACATACTGAACAAGATTTTACCTCATGTCAGGGCTAAGTGAAACATACTGAACAAGAATCTACCTCATGTCAGGGCCAAGTGAAACATACAAGAACAAGGTTCTACCTCATGTCAGGGCCAAGTGAAGCATACTGAACAAGATTCTACCTCATGTCAGGGCCAAGTGAAACATACAAGAACAAGGTTCTACCTCATGTCAGGGCCAAGTGAAACATACTGAACAAGATTCTACCTCATGTCAGGGCCAAGTGAAACATACAAGAACAAGATTCTACCTCATGTCAGGGCCAAGTGAAACATTGAAATATACTGAACAAGATTCTACCTCATGTTAGGGCCAGTTGAAACATACTGAATAAGACCACCTTTTCTGTGATTCATACTGAACAAAACCTCTATATCTCAGGGCCAAGTGAAATATACTTAACAAGACCTCTAGCCAAGTGAAATATACTGAACAAGACCTCTAGCCAAGTGAAACAAACAACAAGACCTCTTATCATGTCAGGACCAAGTGAAAATAATGAAGATCACTCAACCTCATTTCTGGGTAAAGGGATCAAGATGCTGAGCAGCGCATGAGCTGCAGTGGTTAGCGATCTATAGCTGACTGCTAGCGTCAGGGCCAGCGAACCAGAGCTGCCAAGACCCTTCTACACCTCCACGTGGTGATCCTGGATAACAGGCTGCAGCAGGGCAGACTGGCTAAGGAGAAGGGATCAAAGAGGGAATGCTAACCCGGTACTTAAAAAATGCTTGCTGAAGTCAAATGTGCTGGACCTAAAGGTGTAAATATCGCAGTAAACTACGACACATCGCATTCCGTTCTCTGGACTACATTCTGCTACTTAGGCCTGTGTCAGGGTTTGTTAGCGGGAGATTGAGAACGAACGAAGCCAAGCCATTTCTGGGGAAATATATGGCCAAGATCCAGCCACACATCCGCATGCTGCCCCTGGAAACTGGTAGTGTTACAGCAGTCTGATCAACAAAGCTGTATTACTACTATGATCCTCATAGTGGCAAACCTATCGAGAATATCATTTTTCACTAAAACCAGGAAGAACCATGTCCACATTCTTCATGATGCTTCAGTATATTAGAGGAGCCACTGTAACCCGCAACTCAATAAAAATCATCAAGGGTAAAGAACTCAGCATGAGTAGATTCGAACAATAACAATACTTCATGAAAAGAATATTTTGCAAGATTGTCTTGTAGGGCAACCCATGCAACAGTTCAGACCAAAACATCTACATGTCAGCATTGGACCCCCAAATAGAAGCTATGGGATCCTTCTCAATAACTTTCACTTCTAATTGAAGACTCAAATGGGAGCCTTCTGGATACCTTTCACTTCTAATTGAAGACAAATAGAAGCTATGGGAGCCTTCTGGATACCTTTCACTTCTAATTGAAGACAAATAGAAGCTATGGGAGCCTTCTGGATACCTTTCACTTCTAATTGAAGACAAATAGAAGCTATGGGATCCTTCTCAATAACTTTCACTTCTAATTGAAGACAAATAGAAGCTATGGGATCCTTCTCAATAACTTTCACTTCTAATTGAAGACAAATAGAAGCTATGCGATCCTTCTCAATAACTTTCACTTCTAATTGAAGACTCAAATAGAAGCCTTCTAAAATGACATTGTCATTTCTCCTTGGAGACTCAAATAGAAGCTATGGTGTACTTAAGGATGGCCTTTGCCATTTCTCATTAGAGAAAATTGTCATCATACAGGTCTCAACTATAAAAAGCACTTCACAGCGAAAATGGTTGCAGTCAGAGGCAACCACTGGACTGTGTAGACAATTGAAATGTGATTGTTTATTTAAAATGTTCTTTAGCTCTTTCCAGTCCCATCTGACAGGATAAGGTGGCACGTAAAACATCAGCTCAGTCCAATTCAGTGAGCCGCAGTATCTAACACTCATGTATCCCAGACCACGTTTATATATTTAGACTTACCTAAAGATGGTTGAATATCTATCCGGTGCATACACAGCTTTAATGCACACAAAACATCAGCTACAGTCTTATTCTGTCACATTCGGTATCTAACACAGATGTTTCGGCGTTTAGCTTAATGTAGAGTTATTTTCTCAGGTCCATATTTACGAATGTAGTGAATATTTAAACTTCTCGCATTTTGTGCGATGGAAAATAGCACTTTAATGGCACAGAGATTATTTGATCAGACCAAAGTTCATACATTTTGGATAATATGTGGGTATTCAAAACAAATCCAATTCAAACTCAGACTGGCCCACACAAGGAAAGTGACTGTGGCAATACCAAATAATGCAGATATAGTCCCTGTGACGAGCAGCCACAAAAATGACATTAAATTGTCTTCTCCCGTTAATGACATTTAACGCTTCATAATATTTTTTGTTTTAAAGAATACTTCATGTTATAGATCAGTGTTCTTCAACCTGGACGCTAGAGTGATCGATTTAAGATTTGAGGTGGGCGGTAGCGGAATAATTACATCCTGTATTAAAAACATATTATTATTATAACAAAGCAGAAGCTACACAACCGGTTGAAGAATACCAGTAAACCAACAAAAGTAACAATTTTGAGAACCTTCGTTTTTCCCTCTACAGCATACGGCTTTGAAATATGGACAGTTAGCCAAACCTCATGGAAAAGAATCGAGTCCCCCGAGTCGAAATGGTATAGAAAGGTTCTCAGAATACCATGGACATAAAAAATCGAAGAAAGCAGACATTCGACAAGAGTTTGGCATAGAGGAGAACTGATTAATAAATTCCATCATGAACAGAAATTGAAATACTTTGGATACATTAAAAGACACAATGGTTTTGAGAAAATAGTAATGGAAGGTATGTTGCCAGGCAAGAGAGGCAGAGGCAGACCAAGAAGATGATGGCACCAAGATGTCAAGAAATGCTTGGGCATAACTGGAGCCGACTGGAGATTTGGCAAGAGATCAAGTTTCTTTCAGGTGGGCTGTTGTGGGAGCGACGTTCTGCATAGGACATACTACATGATGATGTATTAAAACATCCTTCTTCTTCTTCGTACGCTGTCAGACGTCAACCTGTATTTTTTCGAAAAAAGCAGCGGCCACCCTGAGGCTGTCGTCACTGCCATAGAGCTTGTCTAGTGTATTAAAACATCTATAATATACATACTCAGTGGACTGTCACAAAATGGTGTTCAATTTATATGTTACTGGGTGGTAAGGAAAATTTACCCTCACAAATGTTATAAAAGTTGTGCTGCACTTGCCTCAGATGTTAAAACAACATTTTTCCAAATATGACGAGACTATAAAAGATTAATACTGGTGTTCATTGAAGTTAGTTTTTATTTTTAATTTGTCCAGTCTGATGAGGTCAAAAATGTTCGTTCACATCAATTACTGTTCTCATGTCATTCATTTTATTGACGCTTATACTGAATTTTATTGCAGTCCATCACATATGTGCTTAATTGGCACATCAACGAAAGGTTTTTCATCTGTGACTGTGCCTTGGTTTAAAAAATCCAGGATCCCACAGAAAAGTAGAATCCAAAATTGACAGGATTTGGAGTACAAAACAAAGGATTACATATCTAGAAACAAATCCTATTATATCTATGAATAAGTAAACTAAATGTAGTTCCAGGTTACTCATGAATTGGAAAATTCCAAAACCCATGGGTTGAAAAATCCAGATGAGAATGCAATAACCTAGATGTTCCACATTCCGTTTCTTGTTTCATTTTTGCTTCTGAAAGCAAAGGTCAGTTATCCAGTTCATGCATACACATCCAAGCTGCTAAACGTGAATCAACTGAAATTTGAACACTAACAAAAGTAGTAACACCCCTAACTAGTAGCAATCACACATTCGTTATAAAGCAATTTCAACAGCAGGGCTATGAGTTGTCTCCCTCACACAAGAAGTGGATAACCTTCTGCGGCAGAGGCAAGGCTGAAAGTTGATGCTGTGGTGTTGTTTGAAGTATCAAGTCTCGGCATGCATTCTGTAAGGAGCTCACTGGAAGGAACAAGAATTGGTGTGTGTGTCAATAATAAATTATCACCATTTCGCTGGTCCATGACTAAAGTGGACCTCCTTGTGGGGACGCCCAGACCAGAACATTTGTGTGCCTCCTTCTGTAATAGTGGTTTATGTGAGCCCTTGCTTGGCATCATGAGGTTGCCAGCTTCATGTACAACCCTACTTTGCCTTTCACAGCCTAGATAGTCTTCTTTAACCTATATGTAGCATAGGGGCACCTCTGCAACTGGCCCCCTTGCATGAAGAATGTATCGAAATGCATATGTGCACTCTTGCAGTGGTGGTTTATGTAGCAATTTGTTAGATATGACAAAGTTGCTAGCCTCATGCACAATTCTCTGATGTCACCTTTTACAACATGCTTGTGAGGATAAAGTTGGTTTTTTCTGTTCCCAGGTACCACTCAAATCGGTTATTAAGAGTCAGTGGATCTATTCCTCTACTCGCAGGTACCACTCAGGGAGCTTACAGTCAGAGGGTCTATTCTCTACTCTCAGGTACCACTCAGGGAGCTTAGAGTCAGCGGGTCTATTCTCTACTTTCAGGTACCACTAAGAGTCAGTGATCTATTCTCTTAACTTAGCTTAACGTCTTTATACTGGTTTAGAAGACTGTAGAGTCTGTATACAACCAGTTTCATTTACATTTCCTTTCTCTAAAAGCCATGCGCATTCAATTTATTATTAAATGCATTAATTGTCCCTGCCTTTCCTACCTCCTGTGGCAATGCATTCCAAGCATTTACCACTCTCTGACTAAAAAAATATTTTCTAATATCTAATCTGGATATCTCTAGTTAATTTGTAGCTATGCCCTCTTGTTCTTGTGGGTGGTTGTATTTTGAAAAACTAAAAACGTGTTATATTCTAATTTATCCATTCCTCTGATCATTTTATAAACTTGTATTAAGTTACCTCGAATTCTTCTCTTTTCTAGACACTATAGGCCAGTTTTTCTTGAGTCTTTTCTCATAACTATAATTCTGGAATCCCACTATCAGCGTTGTCACAATTTTGTGTATAATTTCCAGCATGTTTATATCCCCTCTATGATAAGGACTTCACACCTGTACACAGTACTCCAATCTGGGTCTAACTAATGCTTTATACAGTTTGACTATCACTTCCTTGCTCCTATGTTTAATATTTCTTTTTATCATACCTGACATTGCATTTGCCTTTTTTACTGCTACCTGAACTTGCTCACTCACCTTACCTGTATGATCTATTATAACCCCTAGGTCACTTTCCGTATCTTTTTTAATATTGTTCTTGCCCATTCTGTAATTATGTTCCATATTGGATCTACCCATGTAGATGACTGTACATGTATCTACATTAAACTCCATTTGCCAGCTTACAGACCATTCTTGAATTTGATCTATATCCACTTCTGCTTTAGATGAGACACTACTGCATAGTTTTGTGTCATCAGCAATTTTTGCAATCATGGATCCCATATCAATGACGAAATCGTTTATATATATCAAGAACAAAATTGGTCCCAAAACCGAGCCCTGTGGCACTCCACTTTTCACTTCTCCTTATTTAGGCACTCTCTGCCTTCTTCCATTTAACCAATTTTCAATCCATTTAGCAACTTCCCCACCTATTCCATATGATTTTACCTTTCCAAATAATCTTTTATGAGGTACTCAATCAAAGGCCTTTGCAATTTCCAGATAAATAAGCATGATCTCCCTCTAGTAAACTCATGCTGACTATTTCTGATTAGATTGAACTTGTCTAAATGCATTACAATGTTTTCTTTGATTATTGACTCTAACAATTAACTGACTATGCTCGTTAAACTCACTGGTCTATAATTTGCTGGATCTGATTTTTTGCCCTTTTTGAATAAGGGGATCATTCCTGCATCTTTCCAATCCCTTGGAACAATCCCTTTTGCAAGTGATTGAGAACATAATATAGCTAATGGTTTTGCTAGTTGGTCTCTAATTTCAAACAGCAATTTTAGATGAATACCATCTTGACCTGGACATTTATCCACTTTCAACCCCTCCAATTTTACAAAAACCATTTCCTCTGTAATACAGATTGATCTTAATCCCGCTGTATCCATGTCTCTTTGAAAGATATCTATTGGCTCTGAGATCTTGGAGCAGTCCTCTTCTGTGTAGACTGTGCCAAAGTACTGAATGAATAGATTAGCTGCCTCCCTATTCTCACTTATTATTTTCCCTGTACTGTCTATGAGAGGGCTTACTTTGTCTTTTGTTCTTTGTTTATTTCTAACATAAGAGAAGAAGCTTTTACTATCAGTCTTGATCCTCTGAGCAAGTTTTTTTTCAAAGTCTATTTTTGCTGTTTTATTCACTTTCTGAGCTATGTTCTGCTTGTCCAAATATTTTAAATATGTTCCTTTTGATTTACCCGCCTCTATATATTTTTCCATGCTTTATTTTTAGCTCTTCTACATTTAACTACAAATCTAGTTATCCACTTTTTACGCTTGGGGTTTACCCCCTTACATGGAACACATTCCTCTTTTAGCTTTTCTAGAACTGTTTTAAAACTCTCCCATGCTTGTCCAACATCTGTTCCTCCGACAATATCTTTCCAGATTATGTGGCTCGCTGCCTCTTTCATCTTCTTAACATCTGCCTTAGAGTAGTCGTATGTTAGTGTGTTTATGTTTACTTCTTTCCCTGCAATAAGATCCCAATGGATAATTTGATGGTCACTTGAGCCAAACAGTTCCCCAACAGTAACGTTTTCAATCATATTTTCCTCTGTAGTAAAAACTAGGTCGAGTGTGTTTTTGCCTCTGGAGGCTGCTTCTACATGTTGAATTAAACAACTGTCAGTTATGCACTTAACAAAAGGTTTTGACTCTCCCAGTGCTTCTGCCATATTCCATTTTATTTCTGGAAAGTTGAAATCCCCCATTAATAATAATTTCCCTTCACTTGCCTTTGCGATGCTACTAATCAGCTCCTTATCTTCCTCTTTTTGACTTGATGGACTTCTATAGCACACTCCAATCACTGTTTTTTCACACCCACTTTCTATTTCTCCCCATACACTTTCATTTTTGTTACCACATGATAAATCATCTTTGATCGTTATATTAACTGAATTTTTACAGTATAAAAAAACGCCACCTCCCTTAGCCTTGTCTCCAACTACCCTATCTTTCCTTAACATTGGATATCCCTCTATTTCAAGTTCACTATCTGCAATGTCCTCATATGTCCATGATATTGTTAACCCTATTATATCTGGTATTTCTATTTTTATCTCTACCCCCAGGTAGCACAGTGGGCCTATTCTCCACTCTACAGGAAAGGACCCCCCGTTGTCCAGATATGGAATAGACGATCACAGATGTCCATCACTAAATGTCCCTAATGCTCTTTATCCACTCTGTAATGGAATAACTTTACGTTATAATGTTCAACTTCACTATTTTGCTATCTCGGTTATCCATAAATGCCTTCCTTCTTCGACCCCTTATTTCTTAGACTCTGTTTCTAGGGTCGTCACTTGGAGGTGCAATATGGTCTTGACGCAAGATGCCAGCTTTGAGTATCTGGTTGCCATTAGCTCATTCCCTGCTGCATTTTCAGCTCTTATTTTTATACCTCTCTTACTTAGTCACTCCTCTTCAATCCTGAGCTGTAAAGGTTTGTCAGAAAGATTGCCAGATTTTTCTAGTTGCTGTCTGTTCCTGGTCTAGTCCTCAGCCTCGCATGGACTTTTGTATGTTGTCTTCCCAACATACATTTGGATCTTGAGTCCTTAGCCTCCCACATCTGCCGTGGTATCCAGTCTTCATTTACAGACATGGCCCAACCATCGCAGTTGAGACTACTCCACTTGGGCCTGCTAGGGTTAGGCTTCAAGATCATGATGTATGGTCTGGTTACAGAAACAGTCACTTTGTCTATCTTTCTTACATACCTCAATGCCCATGACTCATATCCATATGTGAAGACAGGCACAAACATGGAAGTGTATACATTCGTCTTTCTTGTCTTGTTTATTTCTCTTTTGCTGAGAAATTCTGTTGCTTGGGAAAGTCTACCAGCTGTTGCCTTTCGTGCAACTAACCCTTATGGTCTATTACCATTCTAAGGCAACTAATTGGTTGACCTGTTACAGTGGCTGTTTAACCAAGGTTATCTAATGTTTGTTTTCCTCTATTAAGACCACTTTGGTTTTGAAGCTGCCAATGAACCTTCCTCTCTTCAACTCTTCTTTCCAGACTTTTAAGTTGGTCAGGATTTAATTTTTATATTTCAATTCTCCACCTTTGCTTTCAGGATCTTTGGTCATGCTTTATCCACAGGCCAGTCACCATGAAGTCTATAGTCTTCACCAGGTTAGAGTGGCTGCCCGACAGCCTTTGTCTCAGCTCTGCGCACTCTGGTGTGTGAGATCTTTAGTAGGTATAGATGTTCTAGTAGTCTGCAGGGATCAGTTCTCAGATGAAATAAGGTAGTTTGTTGGTTTATTTTGAGTTGGTGAATTGGGTACGGTCTACAGATTATGTTCATGTCTACTTCCCAATGGTGTATATACTGATTTCTGATGTTCACTGTATGAGACTCAATGATAAAATTGTGTCTTTTTACCACCATTTTTTGCTAGAGCGTCAGCTCTCTCATTTTCTGTGATTCGCCAGTGAGAGGGAAGCCACTGGAGTGCTATTGTTGACGATCTCTGGAGTTTTCCTATTTCAATACATATTGGTCTGAGTAAGGCAGTGGTAGGGCGCTTGATTCTCACGGCAAAGGTACCAGGTTCAGCCCATGTTAACAGCACGATCCAATTGACCTAGCTGTAAAATGATATATGGTTTGTTTTTAAGGGAAGCAAAGGCAGTGAGAAAGAGACCTGGCTATCACACCTCATGAAAAACTGAGGCTTAGTACAATGAAGTCTTGAACACTTCATTCCTGACAGCAGTGTCTTCTTCGGGACTACTTACACACACACACACACATATATATATATATATATATATATATGATATTGTTTACATAAATTTATTCAAACTTAAAGCCTACTCAACACTCAGAGGGCTTTAGGACTGTGTGAATGCTGGGTTATCCACAAATCCATGAGTTGGAAAGTCTTCTACCCAAGGATTGGAGTTCAATGTTAATCACCTCTTGCAACATACCCTGAGAAATGCAAGCAGCCCTTATCTTGTGGTAATATTATTAAGAAATATAATGTTATTAGTTACCTTTATAAAGTTCAATGAGACGAATCTGCTTGGTTGTTCCATAGACATCTACCACAGCAAAAAGTGAAGCTGATCCCTCTTTCAGCGGAATAAGGTCATCACTTGGCCCCTGGTCCTCACCATTGATGATAAAATGCATACGAGCATAATAACCAGTCTCATCTGGACAGTACATAACACCTATACGTGACCCTACATCTGTGGCGAGGATGAGTTTCTTGGCAGCTTTCAGCGACGGTTCATCGCCGTCAAATGAGGCCTGGCCATTAGAGCCATTCATGAAAGCTGATCGGAACAGCGAGTATGACGGCTGGAGCATTGAGCGTCTCACACGACCACATGATGTGCTAATGATTTCACTGTTGCCCAGAACCGACGTGTACTGTGCCTGAAGTGATGAGTGTGCCCTCTCTGGGCTGTGATGATACTGTAGTCTGTTCCGCGACTTTGTAACTGCTGAGACCCAACACCTGCCAAGTTGGGCAAGGTCTGGGAGTGCATATTGTGGCAAACCATTCTCCTGTTTAGCAGGGTCCACCTGCAGACATTTGGAGAAAATGTATTCAACAATAGCATAACCATACTTTTATCAAGTATAACCATACTTTTATCAAGCATAACCATACTTTTATCAAGTATAACCATACTTTTATCAAGCATAACCATACTTTTATCAAGCATAACCCTACTTTTATCAAGCATAACCCTACTTTTATCAAGCATAACCCTACTTTTATCAAGCATAACCATACTTTTATCAAGCATAACCCTACTTTTATCAAGCATAACCATACTTTTATCAAGCATAACCCTACTTTTATCAAGCATAACCCTACTTTTATCAAGCATAACCATACTTTTATCAAGCATAACCATACTTTTATCAAGCATAACCCTACTTTTATCAAGCATAACCATACTTTTATCAAGCATAACCCTACTTTTATCAAGCATAACCCTACTTTTATCAAGCATAACCCTACTTTTATCAAGCATAACCATACTTTTATCAAGCATAACCCTACTTTTATCAAGCATAACCATACTTTTATCAAATCTTTTCAATTTAATGAATGCAATGGCAACATACTGCCCTAGACCCAGCCTCACACCAACAAATTGTCAGGTCATCCCGTAACCAGGGAGGTCGTTGGGGCACATATGAAGACATCCTCACCAGCCGACGCAACCCTTCTCTGTCAGCAGCAGCTGTCTGTGCCTCTTCTAGTTCATTCTTTTATGTTGTCCTCCCACCTCTTTTTGGGCCGGCCTCTTCGTCGCCTGCCTTGCACCTTTCCGTGGAGGATCGTATTTGCAAGACCATTTGATCTCGATATGTGACCTTCTTTTGGCAGTTGCAAGAGGTCTTCAAAAGGCCCTTTTGCTGTTGTAATTCTATCTCGTATTTCCTCATTTGTAACTCGATCTTTGTACGTGGCGTTTAAAAGTCTTCGGAAACATCTCATCTCCAAGGCCTGTATCCTTCGCTGAAGGTCAGCTGTAACTGTCCATGTCTCACAAGCATAGAGGAATATTGACAGGACCAGTGTATGCATTAATCTAATTTTCATGCAAAGTGCTAACCGTTTATAAATTGTACCAAGAAAAAATGTCTTTTACAACAGCAAGACACTTGATATGAAGAATAATGTCAGCAAAACAGAAAAAAACAAATATAGTAATAGCCAAACACACCCAAAGAATAAATATTAGTATAGAGAGACAGACTATAGAAGAAGAGGTCTTCATATTTGGAACAAATAATTACAGGGGATGTTCATTGTGAAGTTGAAATCAGAATTAGGACAACAGTAATAAAAATGGCATTGTTCAAGAAAAATAAGCTTATAAAATCAATTAATATCAATATTGAGTGTATAAAAGAATATCATCCCGACAAATCTGCCATGTAGCACTATACAAATCTGAAACATGAACTCTAAAAAAAAATATGAAAAGACCTTAGACGCTTTTGAAATGTGATGCTATCACAAAATGCAAAGAGTAGGCTGGATAGAAAAAGCTAAAATGAGCAAGTTCTCAACAATACAGAGACACAGACAACCAATGAAGAATTAATAAAAAGGTTCATCACACGTGCAGGCGTGCAAGAACATCTAGGTGCTGACATGCTGAACTGACAAGATCTGCAGAGAACAGAGACATGATCAGATGATTTCAACACCAGCCTCCACAGAGAACAGTGGCGTGACATGATCAGATGATTTCAACACCAGTCTCCACAGAAAACAGTGGCATGACATGATCAGATGATTTCAACACCAGCCTCCACAGAAAACAGTGGCGTGACATGATCAGATGATTTCAACACCAGTCTCCACAGAGAGCAGTGGCGTGACATGATCAGATGATTTCAACACCAGCCTCCACAGAAAACAGTGGCATGACATGATCAGATGATTTCAACACCAATCTCCACAGAGAGCAGTGGCGTGACATGATCAGATGATTTCAACACCAATCTCCACAGAGAACAGTGGCGTGACATGATCAGATGATTTCAACACCAGTCTCCAGAGAACAGTGGCGTGACATGATCAGATGATTTCAACACCAGTCTCCACAGAGAGCAGTGGCGTGACATGATCAGATGATTTCAACACCAATCTCCACAGAGAACAGTGGCGTGACATGATCAGATGATTTCAACACCAGTCTCCAGAGAACAGTGGCGTGACATGATCAGATGATTTCAACACCAGTCTCCAGAGAACAGTGGCGTGACATGATCAGATGATTTCAACACCAGTCTCCAGAGAGCAGTGGCGTGACATGATCAGATGATTTCAACACCAATCTCCACAGAGAACAGTGGTGTGACATGATCAGAAAATGTCAATACGTCTCCAGACTGACTGATCTGACCTAATGATGACGACAGCAGCCAACAAGGAGGAGATCAAGATTGTGATCCCTGTAGTGGTAGCCTTTTCAGCAGCCTAACATTGTACTACAGCAAGGAGGAGCAGGTCTACCTTCTTAAGTAAAAAGAGCCACAAACTTTGTTTAGAGTAAAGGACCCAGTACGAGTAACTTTGAAATAACAACAACAAACCTCCATATTGATCCCTATGAAACATACAGTCCCCGCTGTAGATGGCTCCTTACAGAAAGCTTGTACTAAATACTTTGCATGTTCCTGCAGTGATGGTTTCTGCAACAATTTGTTTTTAACATGTTGAAGTTGCCAGTCTGACGAGCAACTCTTTTTAGTTGCCTTTTATGGCATGTGTGGAGGTCTAGTTCTATTCTTTCCTCCCCGGTAAGGGATCCCTGGGATCTACGCTGGGACTTTTAGCAAGTCATCAACATTATGTAGCATGTACTTTGCAGAAAGTCGCTATCATCACAGATGCCCTTATAAGACTCTTGATATTTGGCCAGTTCTCCTGTTTCTCCATCAAAGTTATCTTCAGAATATCTTTGATGTCATGTGTCGATCTTCTTTTGGTCTGCCTCTGCCTCATTTTCCAGATACTATACCTTACAGCATCATTTTTATCTAAACCATTGTGACGTTTGATGTGGCCAAAGTATTTAAACTTCTTAGACGTAATAAACTCAAAGGATTCAATTTTCTTGCTTAGTGTGTTTATGATGGTCCATGTTTCACGTGTGTACGGCACATGGAAGACGGATGTCCACAGGATTTCTACTTTTGTTTGTTAGTGTTCTGTCATACATTTCTCATTATATTTAACCTCTTCATAGCCATGGTCGTTCTTCCTCTGACTTTTTAAGTCTCCATTGTTGCCTATAAAATTATGTTTTTTGCTTTCAGCAAGTAGCTGGGCCCAAATGTCGACATAAGCATTCTTCATATGATTCCTGGGAATACAAGTTATTTCCTCTCATACTTATTTATTATGTCTTTCTGTTTCTGGCGATCGTTCTTCAAAAGGATGTATCGTAGTTTACAGGGGTTGGGATATCTGCACCTTTCGACCTGACACATTCTATTTCAGCACGCCATTTTTGGGATCAGGTTTGCCTTCCCTCTTCAATCCCTAATCTATTAGCTTGACTACATGAGTACAGCCTGTTTCCAGGCCACCATTTAGAGATGGAATAGGGTCTTGTTCAGGTATGGTTCGTTGACACTGGCGCAAGCAGCCAGCTATGAATTGCTGGCAGCTCATTCACTACTGCATCTTTGGAACCTTCTATTATAAGAGGCGTGGTTCAAATGAAACAGGACCTAACTGCGCCAAGTGAACATATGTATGGTGCGCATGATGACGTCACATCTGATGTAAACAGCATATACCAATCGTCAAGTTTGCAAAATTTCATTATCCTCCGACATAGTTTCCAGACCATTAAAAACATGGCGGGTGTGATACAGAATCCATCCAGAGTTGATCAACGAGCAGTGATTCAGTTTCTAACAGCTGAAGGATGTCGACCAGTTGACATTCATCGCAGAATGCAAGCAGTGTATGTTGACAAAATTGTATCAAAATACAACAGTGAGGAACTGAACAACGATGTTAAAAAAACGTGAATTAACGAAAGATCTGAGAACAGGTCAGGTGCATATTGTTGTGTCAGAAAATGCCATCGCCAAAATTGATGCAGCAATTCGGGTGGACCGTCGCCGGAGCTTTCGTTCGCCAAACTTTTGTCACCATACACTGCCTGCATTCTGCGATGCATGTCAACTGTTCGACATCGTTCAGTTGTTAGAAATAGTATCACATCCACCATGTTTTCAACGATCTGGTGAGGAAACTTTGAGTAGGAGGATAATGAAATGTTGCAAACTTGAAGGTTGGTATGTGCTGTTTACATCAGAAGTGACATCATCATGCGCATTGTACGTATGTGCACTTGATGCAGTTAGGTCCAGTTTCATGTGAACACGCCTTGTACAAGGGATACTGTTTCTAGACCTATCTTTCAAATTCAGAATGCTACTGTACACTCAGCAGATCTTCAATCTGTGTGAGAAGAAACAAATAATATACCAATATAATTGTTATCTTGAACAAGATAGGCACACTGAAATACCTTCAGTAATGAAGTTCCGACAGGTAAATTGAGACTAGGTGTCAGAAAGCATCTGCTGTGACTTATCAGTGTCCCCAATGCTTAAGCACCCGAGCATTAGTTTGGCAACAAAGTAACAGCTGATAAACAGTATATTTATGTCGACTCTGCGCTACCAGTGCCAAACATGGTCTTTGTCCAGGTCACGTGAGAGAAGAATTACGACGTGTGAAATGAAGTGTTTGAGGCAGGTCATCTGTGTTACCAGGAGAGACAGAATGCGGAACAACGACATTCGAAGTAAGGTTGACACTACGTCTTGTGCCAAATACATTTCCAGGTAGAAAATAGGTTGGTTTTGTTATCTCATTAGAATGCACCCTCATCAACTTCCACTGATGGTTTACAACACTGGCAGATCTGGCGACAGGGCAAGGGGGTGGCCGCGAGGCAGGTGGATAGATAACATTAGAGTGATAGTGCAGAGACATAGACTCACATTGACCGGCGCAATGCACTTGGCGCAGGATAGACGACTTGAGCTCCCCACAACGCACAAATGGAAAGAACACTAATTAAACTAATAACTATGATTCAACAAATTAGAAAATAGAATACTATAAAACAATCTATACTGTTCCCTGGAGAAGCCTTTGGGGCTTCCTGGAAAGGAAGAACATCTCAGCACCATTGGTCTGCTCTATAGTTTTTATAAGGCCTGCAGAAATCACATCAGGACAAGAAACCAAAAGTCAGAGGAGTTCAAGACCACTAGTAGCGTAAGGCAAGGTGGCATTATATCATTCTACCTCTTCATAATACTCATGGATGTCATCAAAGCCTGTAAGAAGATGACCAAAAAGTACTCAGAGGAGCACTGGACAATAAGACAAGCCTATATATTGCAGCTGGCATTTACAGATGACATGGCCCTGATTACCAAATCAGAGGCACATCTTGAGACCACTTTTTAAATCTGGAAAGATGATCTGAGAAAGAAAGGAACGACGGCAGTTCAAAAGCACAAAAACCATAGTGTTCTTGAGATGCAAGATATCATATTTCTTTGGGTGAAAAGCCTCTGGAACAAGTCAAATACCTTGGAGCTGTAATAAACCATAAGGGAAGTATTTAAGAACAGTTGGCTACACGAAGGGAAGCAACTTGTAAAGATATGTTTGATGTACCAGTTTTGACTTATGGATTGAGTCCTGAGCAATAACAATAACACAGAAAAGCCAGCTCTAAGCATCAGAAATGAGATATTTGAGTCTGTTATGCCCAGTTCTAAGTCTGAAGATGACGACTTGCTCTTCTCTAGTTAAGTTATAGTAGCTGTCTTCTTTTCGGAAGTCGGGGTGTTGATCAGCCCATTTTACCCTGAAGTTGGCTTTAATTATGGTCTTGGCCTCATTATGTGTTACTCAGGTCTGTTTGTGGGGATGCTCCTCCACTCTTTGCTAGTTATTCTGCAGCTTCATTGCCTTCAATATTGCAGAGGGATGGAATCCACTGTATGACCAAGCTTGGGTGTTCTGCTGAGAGCTGTCAGGGACAAAAAACATTGCTCGAGATCTTTGTGTTGTTTTAGCCCTGCTATTACGCATGCGGCATCAGTCAGGAATACTATGTTTTCTTGGTGAATATCTTTATATTGGATTACAAGCTGAGCTGCGGCCTTCAGTACCTATGCTTCTGCACGGAAATTACTGGAATATGTTCCCATAGTTAAAACATAAGACAGTCTATAAGAGACCATGAACTACACTGGAACAAAGCCATGAGGAAGACAGCAGAAAGAAATGTATGACGCTCATTCTAGCAAACCTCTTCACCATAATGTAAAAGAGTCATTAAGTCTCATTAAAATTTTTTAAATAACTAATTACATTTTGTCAAACAGTCATAACAAAAATGTTTATAATTACTTTAATTAAATGATAAAAGAGTCACAGAATTGGCTACGCCATGCATTTAAACAAATCAATTAGGCTCCAGTCCCTGCTGCAATGGCTAAATCCTGCAGGGTCCGTCACAGTGACAAGTTTGGGAGCCACAGGTGTATCACATATAGTTTATGTTTTAGAATTACCTCAGTAAGACCAATTCTCATGTGGCCACTCCATCCTCGCTCTGTCTTCTCAATCTCCACCAGAAATATTTCTCCAGGCTGAAGAGGTTTTTCACTGAACACTAATGCATGGGCAAAACTCACTTCCCTGTGAGCTATAGTGTTGCCTTGAAGCAGACGTATGTTTTGTCCATGAGATTTGTGGAACCTTCTCACAGGCATCTCCACCTGATATGAGAGACAGAGATTATTTACAAATACCATTGTAACATGATCACTCATATACACAGAATAATAGATTATCACATACATACAGATTAATTGTATATGTAATTGGGATCAGTTCAGTTCATCCCGTAACCCATCAGGTCGTTGAGGCACACATGAAGACACTCCCAAAATACCATGCCATCCCTCTCTATCTGTCGCCGCCTGTCGTATCTCACCGGGACGAAGGCCTGACCACTCAGTGATGTTGTCCACCCATCTCTTCCTTGGACGTCCTCGCCCTCTCTGTCCCGGTACGGAACCAAAGAGTATTGAGTTGGTAATTCTGTTGGACCTCGCGACGTGCCCGCACTAGCCCATCTTTCATCTTTTGATAACTGTGAACAGATCTTCAAATGGACCAATAGCGTCTTCAACTCTCTGACATATTTCTATGTTCGTGACACAATCTTTATAAGTAACATTTAGTAATTTTCTATAGCACCTCATTTCCATTGCATGTATTCTGTCCTGGATATCTGCTGTGATGGTCCAGGTCTCGCAGGCATACAGAAGTATTGATAGCACCAGAGAGCGCATTAGTCTAACTTTTATGCCGAGGGGGAGCCGCTTGTCTTGCCATATAGGTTTCAGCCGAGTCAGCGACGCTGTTGTTTGTGCTATTCTTGCAATTACCTCTGGCTTCGATCCCTCTTCACGGATCAATGATACCTGATATTTTAAACGTTTTACCACCTCAAGTTCCTGCCCATTTCCTCTATTACAGATTTAAACCCTGCTATGTTATTGGTCATGAGCTTTGTTTTATCTGCATTTATTTCCATACCAAAACTCAGGGCCGCTCTATCCAAGCTACCAATCAACTCCTGGAGTTCTCTTTCTGTGCCTGCCAATACATCAATATCATCAGAAAATCGGAAGTTTGTGATAAGCCTGTCACCTATTTTAACTGTGCCAACATGTTCTTTTAAGGTCGTCTCCATTATTCTCTCCAAGAATATATTGAAGAGTGTTGGGGAGAGTGTACATCCCTGTCTCACACCCACAATCGTACGGAACCAATCGCCTAGCGTTTCCTCTACAGAGACTGCGCTTGTCGCCTGCTCATAAAGGTTTGCAATTACCCTCACAATATCACTGTTGAACTTATAATCCGTCATTGTTGACCATAGCGCCGCATGCCACACTCTGTAAAACACCTTTCTAAAAATGAAGGCATGGTAGAGTTGTTGTTGATACTCTGAGTACTTCTCATTCATTAGCCGAATATTAAATATCTGCTCGATGGTACTCCTTTCCGCCCGAAAGCCCGCTTGTTCTTCGACAATGATATTCTCTGCCTATGGTTTCAGTCTGTTAAGTATTATTCTCAAGAGAACTTTACTTGGATGACTTATTAGACTGATTGTTTGATATTTCTGACACATATTTAGGTTTCCTGATTTAGGCAGTGGTATAATTACTGATTTTGTCCAGCTGGTGGGCCACTCTCCTGTCTGCCAAATTCTATTGCAGATGTAAGTCAGGGTATCAATTGTTGCCTCACCTCCCACTTGTAGGAGCTCTGCTGGGATATTATCCACACCTACAGCCTTCCCTCTCTTCAGCATTTTCACGGCTTCATATACTTCTTCCCTTGTTATCAGTTGATTTTCCTTTATCAGACTTACTTCAGGAGACATTGCATTTCTGGGGCCACCTCGACCTTCATGCTTATATAGTTCCGAACAGTACTCTGTCGAGCGTTCACGAATGTCTTGAGCTTCTGTGAGACATTTCCCATTCTTGTCCTGAATCGTTGTATTTCGACTTTGTACAGGTCTTACTAAGTCCTTGACTAATTTATATGCCCCCTTGGCATCATTTCTTCCTAGTTTTTGTTCGATATCTGCACACTGAGTCGTTATCCATTCCACTTTGTCCTGTTTCATCTTGGCCTTTATGTTACCATTTATCTCTCTATATTGCTGAATCCCATCTAGTGTTTTCTTCGCTCTCTTCATTTGTCGTCTCTTGTCACATAAATCCAGTATTTCACTCGTGATCCATGCTTTCTTCTTAATCCTGCACCTACCTAGAACCTCAGATGCCGTGGAGATTAATGCCGAATTCAGGGCTTCAGTCATCATCTCAACATCTGCCTCCTCGTTAAGAACCAAGAGAGGTGCGAATCTTCCCCCCATCACCGCTCCAAAGGTCTCTACTATATCCGGGTACTTCAACTTCTCCAAGATAAATCTCAGTCTAGTTATCTCTCTTTTCAGAACTTTCTTTAGTCTGAGATGCATGGTCATCAGCACTAAGTCGTGGTCGCTCCCTATATCGGCCCCTGGGAAACTTGTTGTCCGGGGGCTATTGACGCTAGATCTGAATCTCCTTTGGACCAGAATATGGTCTATTTGACTATGGGCTGTACCACATCCACCGTCTCGACATTTTATGTGGTCCTAGCGTATTTGCTACTACTAGCGTATTATAATACGCAAATTCCAGGAGTCTCAGTCCTCTATCGTTCGTGGTCACATTTCCACATGCTCCACATGTACCTTTCCAGTCACGTACCATGTCTTCGCCAATTTTGGCATTCCAATCTCCCTATACCACCAGTATATCCTTCTTCGGTACCTCGTTCACCAAAGCCTGCAAGTCCTCATAGAAGCTCTCAATCTCGCTGTCCTCGTAATCTGAGGTAGGTGCATAGCATTGTATCACCGTGATATTGAAGGGCTTTGCATTGAGTCGTATACTGAGCAATCAGCTTGATACTGGTCGGCAACCCAATACACAACATGCTGTGTCTTTGTGCTTCAGCATTCCGACTCCATGAAGGTGTTTGTCAGGTCATCCACTGTAATAGAACTTGTGAACTTCTTCTGTGGTGTGTTCTCCTAAATTTTTCTAACGTGCTTCGCATATGCCAAGCACATTCCAATGGAATCTATCCAGGTGTGCTCATGCTCGGCACCACATTCCAGTGGCGCTGAGGTCGACTAGCTCTTCCCCGGAAGAGTTAAAAGTGAAATTAGTAGCCTGCCGATTAAGTGAGCTCACAAGCCAACCTCACCTCCTCGGGGTACACACTGGGCAACTAGAACCGTGAGGTTCTAGGCTAATGAGGCAATGGCTGGCCTGGGGGGACGGGCTCCTCCAGGTTAAATGCAGATGTTGGTCCACCGCAGATTGGAGAGGAGATGGGCGCCGCCAGGTGATTTCAAGCCTAAGAATCACACATGAGGACAAAAACGAAATCTATTATACTGGATCGGTCGCAGCCCGAGTCAACAAGGACCGCGCCTGTCGTCCCACACCAGGGCGGAGTTGTTAAGTATGCAACTGGTGATACCATAAGACTCAGAAGAGAGGATTTCATTCTGGGCACTTAGAATGTTAGAACTCTAAGTGCAAGTGAGAAAACAAAAGAACTGACCCATGAGATGGATAGATTCCACTGGAATGTCTTTTGTTATTGTTTCAAATTGTAGGTTTATTTTTTTGTGCGTCCTAAAAAGGACGTTACGTGGAGGGTTGCAGTAGATTTCCTCACATTCTGAGCATGCTGGTGGACAGAGTTCTTCTAGGTGGTTGTGCCATGCTTGACTATCTGCGTGGCGCTCACTACTATGGGGATCACATGGATTCCCATCTCGTCAGCCAGGATGTCTTGAAAACAGCCTATTTCCAGGGAACGCTACATGGAAGAGATTGTGGTCTTGGTCAGTTTATTGGCCCTGACACAACGTCCTGGAATGTATTTTTGTGCCTAACTGGACTAGCATCTCAGTTTCCCTAATCAGGACATAACTGATAATGCTAGAAGACAGACATCTGTAGGTTTTTCAAAATATGCAAATCTGGATGTCATTACTTGGCGTTATTTATTCACAGTAAGACAATCTGAGTATAACATAAATGTTACTTGCAATAAGGTAAGGGAGCAAGATGCTGAGCAGCGCATGAGCTGCAGCAGTCAGCAACCCATAGCTGACTGCTAGCATCAGGGCCAGCGAACCACAGTTGCCAAGATCCCTCTAGACCTCCACGTGGTGATCCTGGATAACAGGCTGCAACAGAGCAGAATAGCTAAGGAGAAGGGGTCGAAGAGGGAAAGCTAACCAGGTACTAAAAAAATACCTGCTAAAGTCGGATGTGTCGGGCCGAAAAGGTGCAAATATCACAGTCAAGCTGTAAACTACCACACATTCTGTACTCTAGACTTCATTCTGCTACTTAAGCCCTTTTCAGGACTTGGTAGCGGGAGACTGAGAAAGATCAGTCAAGTCAAATTAATAAGGTAAATGGCTGTACTGCCAATTTAGAGGAGCTATATATTCTGATTTCAAAACAAGACTACATAGGATTAACAAAGGTTGCCAGCCTATACGCTTCGATGTAACAGCAATACCTACTGAATACAACATCAAAGTAGAAAACAAATTTGAGACGTTGCTTGTGGTACATGAAGAGATGACACCTGAGGAGTTGACACCGCATGCAAGGGATAAATTAATTTTGACAGCGAGCGAAATGATTCTCAAGATGTCGCACAAGACACAGAGCTATATATCAGAAGAAACACAGAAACTTATTGAAGAAAGGAAAAAATTAAAACAAATGGGAAGTCAGGGGCCCAACACATCATATAAAATATGCGCAAGAAATGTTAGAAGAGAAATAAGAAAATATAAAAGAAGATACATAGTGGAAACTTGTAGGGATATAGAAAACCTACAGCAACAAGGTAGGGAGAGAGAAGCTTTTAAGGCGATAAGAACACTGACAAGGGAATTCTGTCTGGTTCCACATGTCATAAATGACAAAGAGGATAACACAATAACAGAAACCAAAGACATACTGAATAGATGGAGAGAGTACTGCAGAACCATGTATGGAGATAGCACAAAGCGCTCAGTTACAATCCTACCAAAGGACGAGAAAGAACCTGAACCAACATTGGAAGAAGTACGCTCTGCAATTAAAAGCCTAAAAAAGGGAAAGTCCCCAGGATGTGATGATATCCCAGCAGAGCTAATACAAGCAGGAGGAGAGGCATGTGCTCGAGTCTATCACAAGCTGTGTAAACAGATATGGCACAGTGCAGAGTGGCCAGAAGCATGGAAGAAATCAATTTATATTCCCCTCCCCTAAAAAGGCAACCTGAAGCTGTGCACAAACTACCGAACTATCGCGCTGATCAGCCACGCTAGCAAGATACTCTTGTGAATCCTATTAAGAAGGATAGAGAAAAGATTTGAATCTGAAATTCACATAGTCCAGGCAGGTTTTAGGAAAGACAAAGGGACCACATATTCAATCTGAGGAATACGAAAAATGTAGAGTTTAATGTAGACCTGTACACGTTTCATTGATTACACCAAGGCTTTCAATACAGTAAAACTTCAAAATATGTGGAGAGTCATGAAGGAAATGGGGTTTCCTTTGCATATTATTCATCTCCTTGAAACATTATACCAAGATCAACAAGCCGCTGTCAGAGTATCTGGGCAAACATCAGATTGGTTTGCAGTACAAAAGGGAGTCGACAGGGATGTATCCTCTCACCTTATCTGTACAACATATATGCGGAATGTATAATGACAAATGTACGAGAAGATGAGAACATCGAGAGTTTCGACCCATTTACGATTGGCGGGTACGAGATTCCAGAGTTATGATTCACAGATGACACAGTGATACTATCAAGAAGTGCGGAAGGGCTAGAGCAGCTAATTTCAGCCGTAAATGGACATAATAAAGATCACAACCTGTTCATAAACATAAATAAAACAAAGATAATGACCACCGACAAAACACAATGTCAGCATAAATTTACAGTGGTTGGTGAGGAAATAGATCAGGTCGCACATTTTGAATATCTGGGCTCTAGAATTGACAAAAATGGTGACTGCTCGAAAGAAATCAGAAGAAGACTAGCTATGGCAATGCAGAGACTGAACAGCCTGAAGAAATTATGGCAAAGTACCAACAAAACGATAAAAGTAAAAGTCTTGAGAGCCTGTGTTTTTCCTTTGGCAGCATATGACTGCGAGTCATGGACGATTACCAAAACTTCCAGACAAATAATTGAATCCTTCGAGTCAAAATGTTACAGAAAGATCCTCAGAATACCCTGGACAGAGAAAAAGACAAATGTAGACATTCAGCAAGAGTTAAGCATAGAGGAGAACTGGTTTATCAATTCCATTTTGGCTAGAAAATACAAATACTTTGGTCACATCAAAAGACACAACGGTCTCGAGAGAACAGTGATGGAAGGTATGGTGCCAGGCAAAAGAGGAAGGGGTAGACAAAAAAGACTATGGCACCAAGATATCCAGGAATGCCTGGTTATGACTGTATCGGAGGCTGGAGTTTTGGAAAGGGAGCGAGTTTCTTTCAGACAGACTGTGATGGGAGCGACGTTCTATAAAGGACATGCTACATGATGATATTCTTTGTGAGTCCTTTGAGTCAAAATGTTACAAAAAGATCCTCAGAATACCCTGGACAGATAAAAAGACAAATATAGACATTCTGCAAGAGTTGAGCATAGAGGAGAAATGGTTTATCAATTCCATTTTGACCAGAAAATTGAAATACTTTGGTCACATCAAGAGACACAACGGTCTCGAGAGAACGGTGATGGAAGGTATGGTGCCAGACAAAAGAGGCAGAGGTAGACCGAGAAGACGATGGCACCAAGATATCCAAGAATGCCTGGCTATGACTGTGGCAGATGCTAGAGTTTTTGGCAATGAAACAAGTTTCTTTCAGACAGGTTGTGATGGGAGCGATGTTCTATAAAGGACATGCTATAGGATATATTCTTCAGCATTCGTTTACAGTTGAGGGTGTGACATCTGCTCCCTTTGGCCCGATGCATCCGATTTCAGCTAGTATGTCTGGGCTTTGTATTAGGGCACTTCAATCAAACTGTAACTTAACAGATAAAGCAATATACCATACACTTAACACAAGTACATCAGTTCTACCTTTGCCTTTGGACAAGAGTATTGTTACTGATTATTAATTTTAAAATACTACACTTGCAGTCAGTCAGTTACACTACCCACCATGTTATTCTTAAACAGTCCTATTTTTTTAAGAGCACAGCTGAAACAATAATATTGTGGAAAAGCAAAATTGTGGTTGTTGAATAGTTCACTGAATAATGCAATGAGTAGCCACACTACAACTACACTACTAGCCATAGGCATAAACAAGATATGTTACTGTTACGCCAATAGTATGTGTTGTGAAACTAGGAGCCCCCATTGGAAAACTGGCAGGAGTGCTAGATCAACTAGATGATTTCTGCAGTGGTGGTGTCAGTTTTATTTACACGATGAGGTTGCTATCCCCTCACACTCACTGACTCACTCTCCTTTTTTGTTTAAGTGACGGAATGCTGCAATGACTACTACGGTTGAATTAACAAGCCCAAATGTTTAGTTTTTCTAAATAAAAACAAACATGAGTGGTGACTATATAAGCAATGTGACTAAAATTATAAATACTATTATTAGTATTACTAGTCAAATAGTTTTAGTTTTACTGATGAACTGACTCAGTAACGTGCAATCTTAGTTTACTAGCATTTGTACCAGCAACTTTCCAATGTCTCACATCTGACATGTAGAATGCATCAACATCCAAACCAAATGTATGCCACCAATAAATAACCAATTGAAGATCGTTGATATTCCAGCTCGAGACGTATGTATGAGGTCCTCCTGTAGCACCAGCACCACCATCACCAGCAGCAGCAGCAAGAATCACCGATCGTCTAGTCCAACCAAATAATTCATGTGCCAGGTTTTGTTCACGTCGTGTGCTGAATGTACGTACATTTTCGGCCTGTGGCATATTTGTTCCTTGACTAGTGGAAGCCGGGAAGACCAGAATAAAACCACGGTACCTTTTTAAACATGTTATAAATGGAGACTTAAGATGATTGTTCGTGGGGCTAGCAACATTATCATGAAAAAAACTAATTAATACAGAAACCACTACTTCGAAGAACCATCTACAGTGTTGATTCTATGCTTTATAAAGAGAAAACTCGAGAAGAACATACTCTCAGTTAGTCTGATCTACTGTGCTCTATGAAAAAACAACCTCAATGCACTGTGTGCAAATCCAGATATGCTCAGTGTCATTCATCAAACGGCGAATAATGGGGATACTGATGATTCTAGTAGCTCGCTGGTTGTACGCACTTTTGTTCCATCCTTTCGGACAATGGTTCCATGCTCGATCCGCATTTACGATAAAAAAATGTGTCATCTGTAGATTACTGGTTCATCTATTATAGTGTCCACACATCCAAGAGGTTGTCATTGTTGGACATAATATTGTCACGCCATCATTAGCAATATTAGCACTTTGGGTGCCTGTGAGTAAAGGACGTCAGTTCGTTCATTGGCATGGACTCCAGCTCGGCCAGGTCAGTAGATCCTCACAATTCCTCGAAAGCTATTCATTCATACTGTAGTCAGCCCTTCTGTACCTTCCGAATCAAGTCCGATACGATGACTGTCCTTGTTAGAGAAGTCTAAGATAGTCTCATCTCATAACGGAAGCTTCAGCTAGACAAACCCAGAAACCACTACAGATAATGGACATATTTTTACAGATGATCAGAGTATCATATATCAACGGAAAACATCTTAACACCTTATATTAAGTGTGTGATAATGGTGTATAGTATAGGAACAAACGCACGAAAAACTGAGACAAAGTCAACAGAACAAAAAGGTATATCCATATCTAGGTCAGAAACAGATCAGACCAGTTGTCAGCTCCGCCATGGCAGGGCCGACTGCCTCGGTATAACTTCTGTCTCTTGCTTTGGCGGTGCAGTCTGGCAGGTTTGTCTCTGTCCAGTTCGTGATGTCCTCTCACTTATAGTTTTGGCTTCCTCTAAAGCACGTTCGTCCTCTACTTTTTTCTTCCAGTATAGTTTTCACCAAAATATGACAAAAACTGTCGGACTGTGATACAATTTGATAATTCTATTTCGATCACTGGCTACTCCAAGACTTCTTTATTTTATTTATTATCTTTCTACGAGACCTTTTCCATTCTTTTGTAAGAGATATCCGCTTCAAAACGCTTCTCCGTGTGTTCGTTGGTCATTTTTGTAACTACTATTTTTGTTGAACTTCTGTGTTTATTCCTTTTGCTGATGTCCACAAGGAACACTTACAAAGCTAAGGAATAAAGGCCGTTTGTCTCTGTAGATGCTTTACTTGTGTTCTCGCAAACATAGACCGACATTCACACCACTCCTCTTCGTGTTCCTACGTCATACACTACAGTAATAGCGAGTATAAATAACAGTTGATTAATATCATTTTAAATTTTACAATTATTTATTTGGATGTCAGTATTTGTCTCATGCTTGTAAAAGCAACTTATGTCATTTCTAGATATAGTTGGAGCGGCATATTTGCTTGCTTTCACTTTAAACCATCTTCTGAGATGATGATGGAACAAGTTGTATTAGGAATGTCAAGGTCAATGGTGTGAAGATACATTATATCAAATGTGCAGATGGTGAAGCCAGTATGGGAGGATTAGTATCAATGGTGTGAAGATACATTATATCAAATGTGCAGATGGTGAAGCCAGTATGGGAGGATTAGTATCAATGGTGTGAAGATACATTATATCAAATGTGCAGATGGTGAAGCCGGTATGGGAGGATTAGTATCAATGGTGTGAAGATACATTATATCAAATGTGCAGATGGTGAAGCCAGTATGGGAGGATTAGTATCAATGGTGTGAAGATACATTATATCAAATGTGCAGATGGTGAAGCCAGTATGGGAGGATTAGTATCAATGGTGTGAAGATACATTATATCAAATGTGCAGATGGTTAAGCCGGTATGGGAGGATTAGTATCAATGGTGTGAAGATACATTATATAAAATGTGCAGATGGTCAAGCCGGTATGGGAGGATTAGTATCAATGGTGTGAAGATACATTATATCAAATGTGCAGATGGTGAAGCCGGTATGGGAGGATTAGTATCAATGGTGTGAATATACATTATATCAAATGTGCAGATGGTGAAGCCGGTATGGGAGGATTAGTATCAATGGTGTGAAGATACATTATATCAAATGTGCAGATGGTGAAGCCGGTATGGGAGGATTAGTATCAATGGTGTGAAGATACATTATATCAAATGTGCAGATGGTGAAGCCAGTATGGGAGGATTAGTATCAATGGTGTGAAGATACATTATATCAAATGTGCAGATGGTGAAGCCAGTATGGGAGGATTAGTATCAATGGTGTGAAGATACATTATATCAAATGTGCAGATGGTTAAGCCGGTATGGGAGGATTAGTATCAATGGTGTGAAGATACATTATATAAAATGTGCAGATGGTCAAGCCGGTATGGGAGGATTAGTATCAATGGTGTGAAGATACATTATATCAAATGTGCAGATGGTGAAGCCAGTATGGGAGGATTAGTATCAATGGTGTGAAGATACATTATATCAAATGTGCAGATGGTGAAGCCGGTATGGGAGGATTAGTATCAATGGTGTGAAGATACATTATATCAAATGTGCAGATGGTGAAGCCGGTATGGGAGGATTAGTATCAATGGTGTGAAGATACATTATATCAAATGTGCAGATGGTGAAGCCAGTATGGGAGGATTAGTATCAATGGTGTGAAGATACATTATATCAAATGTGCAGATGGTGAAGCCAGTATGGGAGGATTAGTATCAATGGTGTGAAGATACATTATATCAAATGTGCAGATGGTTAAGCCGGTATGGGAGGATTAGTATCAATGGTGTGAAGATACATTATATAAAATGTGCAGATGGTCAAGCCGGTATGGGAGGATTAGTATCAATGGTGTGAAGATACATTATATCAAATGTGCAGATGGTGAAGCCAGTATGGGAGGATTAGTATCAATGGTGTGAAGATACATTATATCAAATGTGCAGATGGTCAAGCCGGTATGGGAGGATTAGTATCAATGGTGTGAAGATACATTATATCAAATGTGCAGATGGTGAAGCCAGTATGGGAGGATTAGTATCAATGGTGTGAAGATACATTATATCAAATGTGCAGATGGTGAAGCCAGTATGGGAGGATTAGTATCAATGGTGTGAAGATACATTATATCAAATGTGCAGATGGTGAAGCCAGTATGGGAGGATTAGTATCAATGGTGTGAAGATACATTATATCAAATGTGCAGATGGTGAAGCCAGTATGGGAGGATTAGTATCAATGGTGTGAAGATACATTATATCAAATGTGCAGATGGTGAAGCCAGTATGGGAGGATTAGTATCAATGGTGTGAAGATACATTATATCAAATGTGCAGATGGTGAAGCCGGTATGGGAGGATTAGTATCAATGGTGTGAAGATACATTATATCAAATGTGCAGATGGTGAAGCCAGTATGGGAGGATTAGTATCAATGGTGTGAAGATACATTATATCAAATGTGCAGATGGTGAAGCCAGTATGGGAGGATTAGTATCAATGGTGTGAAGATACATTATATCAAATGTGCAGATGGTTAAGCCGGTATGGGAGGATTAGTATCAATGGTGTGAAGATACATTATATAAAATGTGCAGATGGTCAAGCCGGTATGGGAGGATTAGTATCAATGGTGTGAAGATACATTATATCAAATGTGCAGATGGTGAAGCCAGTATGGGAGGATTAGTATCAATGGTGTGAAGATACATTATATCAAATGTGCAGATGGTGAAGCCGGTATGGGAGGATTAGTATCAATGGTGTGAAGATACATTATATCAAATGTGCAGATGGTGAAGCCGGTATGGGAGGATTAGTATCAATGGTGTGAAGATACATTATATCAAATGTGCAGATGGTGAAGCCAGTATGGGAGGATTAGTATCAATGGTGTGAAGATACATTATATCAAATGTGCAGATGGTGAAGCCAGTATGGGAGGATTAGTATCAATGGTGTGAAGATACATTATATCAAATGTGCAGATGGTTAAGCCGGTATGGGAGGATTAGTATCAATGGTGTGAAGATACATTATATAAAATGTGCAGATGGTCAAGCCGGTATGGGAGGATTAGTATCAGTGGTGTGAAGATACATTATATCAAATGTGCAGATGGTGAAGCCAGTATGGGAGGATTAGTATCAATGGTGTGAAGATACATTATATCAAATGTGCAGATGGTCAAGCCGGTATGGGAGGATTAGTATCAATGGTGTGAAGATACATTATATCAAATGTGCAGATGGTGAAGCCAGTATGGGAGGATTAGTATCAATGGTGTGAAGATACATTATATCAAATGTGCAGATGGTGAAGCCAGTATGGGAGGATTAGTATCAATGGTGTGAAGATACATTATATCAAATGTGCAGATGGTGAAGCCAGTATGGGAGGATTAGTATCAATGGTGTGAAGATACATTATATCAAATGTGCAGATGGTGAAGCCAGTATGGGAGGATTAGTATCAATGGTGTGAAGATACATTATATCAAATGTGCAGATGGTGAAGCCAGTATGGGAGGATTAGTATCAATGGTGTGAAGATACATTATATCAAATGTGCAGATGGTGAAGCCAGTATGGGAGGATTAGTATCAATGGTGTGAAGATAGATTATATAAAAATGTGCAGATGGTCAAGCCGGTATGGGAGGATTAGTATCAATGGTGTGAAGATACATTATATCAAATGTGCAGATGGTCAAGCCGGTATGGGAGGATTAGTATCAATGGTATGAAGATACATTATATCAAATGTGCAGATGGTCAAGCTGGTATGGAAGGATTAGTATCAATGCTGCAAAGGCTTCTATAACAAACAAAACAATTGTTAAGGTTTTGCAGCACAGCCAAAGCGTTTGGCTGAAAATAGATATATTGAAAACAAAGAATATGGTAATACCCAAGCAACATGGGTTAATAAATGTAAGTATCAATAGAGAATTATTCGAACAAGTACAGAAGTTTACATATTTAGAGCAAACCATTACAAAAGGTGCCCGCAATGAGACGAAAATGGCGAGAAAAAAAAATAAAAATTACTTACCTCAAGATCGAACCTCGAAAATGAATAATCACTGCACACGTATAGCCAATTGCACTGTATGTGGCTGAAACATGGACTCTAGCAAAGACAGAGAAGAAAAACGTGGATATGTTTGAAATGTTGTGCTACCTCAAAATGGAACGAGTGAGATGGACAGAAATAGCGTACGAAGAAGAAGATGGACAGAAATAAGATCCAATGGCTATGCCCTCACTGAGGTAGGCCCACAAAGACATATTGAAAATGAAAAATAGCGAAGATTAAGTTGGCAAGACCACAATGTGCAAAATGGAAGTCTTCTTCATAAGATTCTAGAGGAGAATATCCAGGGGGGAGAGGAAGTGGGTCATCAAGACCTTTACATAGAGAGGCATCAAAGTACTCACTTATGCTGAAGTGATCTGTAGAGGATAGGGTCAAATGGAGAGATATGTTCAGACAACCTTACAGTCAGTCTTAGGACTTACCAACCAGAGAATAGGGTCAGATGGAGAGATATGTTCAGACAACCTTACAGTCAGTCTTAGGACTTACCAGCCAGAGGATAGGGTCAGATGGAGAGATATGTTCAGACAACCTTACAGCCAGTCTTAGGACTTACCAACCAGAGGATATGGTCAAATGGAGAGATATGTTCAGACAACCTTACAGTCAGTCTTAGGACTTACCAACCAGAGGATATGGTCAAATGGAGAGATATGTTCAGACAACCTTACAGTCAGTCTTAGGACTTACCAGCCAGAGGATAGGGTCAGATGGAGAGATATGTTCAGACAACCTTACAGTCAGTCTTAGGACTTACCAGCCAGAGGATAGGGTCAGATGGAGAGATATGTTCAGACAACCTTACAGTCAGTCTTAGGACTTACCAACCAGAGAATAGGGTCAGGTGGAGAAATATGTTCAGACAACCTTACAGCCAGTCTTAGGACTTACCAACCAGAGGATAGGGTCAAATGGAGAGATAAGTTCAGACAACCTTACAGTCAGTCTTAGTACTTACCAACCAGAGGATAGGGTCAAATGGAGAGATATGTTCAGACAACCTTACAGTCAGTCTTAGTACTTACCAACCAGAGGATAGGGTCAAATGGAGAGATATGTTCAGACAACCTTACAGTCAGTCTTAGGACTTACCAACCAGAGGATAGGGTCAGATGGAGAGATATGTTCAGACAACATTACAGTCAGTCTTAGGACTTACCAACCAGAGGATAGGGTCAGATGGAGAGATATGTTCAGACAACCAGCCAGTCTTAGGACTGAAAAATCAGGTGACGATGATGATGAGGAATGTAAGTATATAATTGAATCAAGTTAAAGATTTCAGATTTCAGCATTGTGTGATTAAGATATAGAGAAGGGACGGAGGCGGTAGAATGGATAGGGAGGCAGCAGATTGGACGGGAATGTGGCAGAATGGACGGAGGTGACAGAATGGACGGAGGTGGCAGATTGAACGGGAAGGTTTCAGAATGGACGGAGGTGGCAGAATGGACGGAGGTGGCAGAATGGACGGAGGTGGCAGATTGAACGGGAAGGTTTCAGAATGGACGGAGGTGGCAGAATGGACGGAGGTGGCAGAATGGACGGAGGTGGCAGATTGAACGGGAAGGTTTCAGAATGGACGGAGGTGGCAGAATGGTCGGAGGTGGCAGAATTAGCGGAGGTGGCGGAATGGACGGAGGTGGCAGAATGGATGGAGGTGGCAGAATGGATGGAGGTGGCAGATTGAACGGGAAGGTTTCAGAATGGACGGAGGTGACAGAATTGTCGGAGGTGGCAGAATGGACGGAGGTGGCAGAATGGACGGAGGTGGCAGAATGGACAGGGAGGCGGCAGATTGAACGGGTAGGTTTCAGAATGGACGGAGGTGGCAGAATGGATGGAGGTGGCAGAATGGACAGGGAGGCAGCAGGATGGACGGGAAGGTGGCAGAATGGACGGAGGTGGCAGAATGGACGGAGGTGGCAGAATGGACAGGGAGGTGGCAGATTGAACGGGAAGGTTTCAGAATGGACGGAGGTGGCAGAATGGTCGGAGGTGGCAGAATGGGCGGAGGTGGCAGAATGGACGGAGGTGGCAGAATGGACAGGGAGGCGGCAGAATGGACGGGAAGGCGGCAGGATAGACGGGAAGGTGGCAGGATGGACGGGAAGGCGGCAGGATGGACGGGAAGGCGGCAGGATGGACGGGAAGGCGGCAGGGTGGACGGGAAGGCGGCAGGATGGACGGGAAGGCGGCAGGATGGACGGGAAGGCGGCAGGATGGACGGGAAGGCGGCAGGATGGACGGGAAGGTGGCAGGATAGACGGGAAGGCGGCAGGATAGGTGGATGTGGCAGAATGGGGGGGGGAAGTGGCAGAATGGGGGGGGGGGAATGGAAGAATGGACACGGAGGCAGCAGGATGGACACGGAGGCGGCAGAATGGACACGGGGGCGGCAGAATGGACAGGCAGGTGGCAGAAGGGACAGGGAGGCGGCAGAAAAAAACAAGACAGGGGGCAGGGTGGCAGAATAGACATGGAGGCAGCAGCTTAGACAAGAAGGCTGCAGAAAGGACACGAAGGGGGCAGCATTGACAGAAAAGCGGCAGAATTGACAGAGATGAGACAACATGGACAGGAAAGCGGCAGAATTGACAGAGATGAGATAACATGGACAGGAAAGCGGCAGAATTGACAGAGATGAGATAACATGGACAGGAAAGCGGCAGAATTGACAGAGATGAGACAATATGGACAGGAAGGTGGCAGAAAGGACAGAGATGAGATAACATGGACAGGAAAGTGGCAGAATTGACAGAGATGAGATAACATGGACAGGAAAGTGGCAGAATTGACAGAGATGAGATAACATGGACAGGAAAGCGGCAGAATTGACAGAGATGAGATAACATGGACAGGAAAGCGGCAGAATTGACAGAGATGAGACAACATGGACAGGGAGGTGGCAGAAAGGACAGAGATGAGATAACATGGACAGGAAAGTGGCAGAATTGACAGAGATGAGATAACATGGACAGGAAAGCGGCAGAATTGACAGAGATGAGACAACATGGACAGGGAGGTGGCAGAAAGGACAGAGAGCCGGCAAAATGAAAAGAGAGGCGACAGAATGGACAAGGAGGTGGCAGAATAAACAAGGAGACGACATAATGAACAGGATAATAGAAGCAAAAGTTTAAAAAGCAAATGTGAAAACATACCAGCTATCAGCATTACTAAGATATTCCAACAATTCAATGAATACAACAAAAGAAATACCCGTTTAACGGTAAATGAATACAAACTCTATGTTATCAATGACAGTCGTGGACCCGGGAAAAGGAATTAGAACGAAGGATCATAATATACGAAACGTGTTGTTCACGAATAACACTGTCAAAGTAAATAGAAGCGAAAGAGTGAACAAATGAAAACATCTCACAGAAAGTTGGAACATCGCCACGAATGGCATTCACAGACACACATAAAGTGTCATGGTTTGGACATAGGAGTAGTTCGCTTATAGCTTATGGCTTAGTTCGTTCTCAATCTCCCGCTACCAAACCCTGAAAGGGCTTAAGTAGCAGAATGTAGCCTAGAGAACGGAATGCGTTGTGTTGTAGTTTACAGCTTGGCTGCGATATTTGCACCTTTCGGTCCAACACATCCGACTTCAGCAAGCATTTTTTTTAGTATCGGGTTAGCATTCCCTCTTCGATCCCTTCTCCTTAGCCAATCTGCCCTGCTGCAGTCTGTTATCCAGGATCATCGCGTGGAGGTGTAGAAGGGTCTTGGCAGCTTTGGTTCGCTGGCCCTGACGCTAGCAGTCAGCTATGGGTCGCTGACCACTGCAGCTCATGCGCTGCTCAGCATCTTGATCCCATTCACAAATGATGTCAGTGGGTTAGGGGGTCCAGCATTTCGTGACGAATTATGACGACGGAGAGGAGGAATTGAAACAATGTGACGTAAAAAATAAATATTATCGTCTTCTATTTCTTCTTCCTCCTCTTCTTCCTCCTCTTCTTATACCTCTACTTCTGCTTCTTCTAGCTAGACCTATATGAACATGCTCTGCCAAAAGACGGATGTGTCCGACTGAAATGTGCAAATATCGCAGTCTAGCTGTAAACTAGCGACACAACGAATTCCGTTCTCCGGACTACATCCTACTACTTGCAAAACCCTGTTAAAGAACCGGCCTACAGTGTCTAGAGAAGAGAAGAATTCGAGGTGACTTAATACAGGTTTATAAGACAATCAAAGGAAAGGATAAATTCGACTATAACAAGTTCTTTTTCCAAATACACCTACTAGAACAAGAGGGCATATCTACAAATTAAAGAAAGGTTCAGATTGGATACCATACAATATATGTTTAGTGGTGTGGAATGCACAATGCCACTGGAAAAAGTGGAGGCAGGGTCAATTAATGCATTCAAGAATAGATTGGATGTGCATTTATATTTTTGAATCAAGCGAATGTAAAAGAAACGTTGAATACAGACTCTGCAAAGTCTTCAACAACAGTATAAAGATGTTAAGTAAGTCAAGTTCTTCTTCTTCTTCTTCTTCTTCTTCTTCTTCTTCTTCTTCTTCTACTTCATCGTCATCTTCTTCTGCTTTTGCGTTTGTCCCGAAAAAAATGTTGTGATATTGCTTCGTAGTTGACAGCGAGGCTGCCATATTGCTGCTTTCGGTCCTATGCATACTGTTTCAGCACATCATTTTCCAAACAAGGTTTACCTTCCCACGTGATCTCTATTCTCTTAGCCAAACTACACGAGTGCAACCTGTTTCCAGGGCCGTTACTCGGAGGCGGAATATGGTCTTCGTCAGCCATGGTTTGCTGATCCTAGCGCAGTGAGTCAGCTATGGTTCGCTGACCTTAGTGCAGCCAGTCAGCTATGAGTCGTTGACCTTAGCGCAGCCAGTCAGCTATGGTTTGCTGATCCTAGCGCAGTGAGTCAGCTATGGTTCGCTGACCTTAGCGCAGCCAGTCAGCTATGAGTCGTTGACCTTAGCGCAGCCAGTCAGCTATGGTTCGCTGACCTTAGCGCAGCCAGTCAGCTATGAGTCGTTGACCCTAGCGCAGCCAGTCAGCCATGGTTCGCTGACCCTAGCGCAGCCAGTCAGCTATGAGTCGGGATGAGAGGTGTACGGGTGTATCCAGACTTTTGTGACAAAATAGGACCATGATTGGGAGGGGAGGGGGGGGGAGGAGTGGGAGGGGCGGGGGCTGGGATGTAGGTGGTGTTTCCAGATTGTTGTGACAAAATGGGCGTGGGGGTAGATGTGGGGGGATCCAGATTGTTGTGACAAAAGGGTGGCTGGTGGTAGATGTGGGGGAATCCAGATTGTTGTGACAAAAGGGTGGCTGGTGGTAGATGTGGCGGGATCTATATTGTTGTGACAAAATTGGCGTGGTGGTAGATGTGGCGAGATCCAGTTTGTTGTGCTAAAATGGTGCGTGGGGGTAGAAAAAAAAGGGGGGGGGGGGGGGGTCGAGAATGTTACCGAAATATGAACGAAACTAATTTAACAACAATATCTGAAAACTTACTCGCTGCTAAGACCTGATTCAGTAGCACATTTTTTTGGGGTGTTTTTTTTTGTTTTTGTAGTTTGTTTGTTTATTAAAGGTTTGTCTTTCTGGACACTACTGGCGAAGACACGCTGCTTTCAACCACAGACCGTGGTCTTTTAAGTTGTGTCAGGACATTCACACCGATGTGGCGTATTAGGAATATGGTGTTAGGCCCATAGTTTTATTGACAAACGACCCACTGGAAATGGATGTGATTATTATCACGTGAGCCGCCTTTACTGTCACAGATTATTCTGGTACCCAATTCTTTAGCTGGGTGGATTCCGGGAGACGTTTTGCGACAAGAATCTCGCATCAAGTGGAGCACCAAACCCTGACCGCTTAGCTGGGAAGAAAGTGCACTAACAACTGCGTTACCTCACAAGTATATGGATGTGTGAGTGAACTCCGATGTTCACTAAGTTCCTGGACACATTTTGGGGAGATTGAATAAGTAGACCTACAGACTAGTTGGCTTGATCTCCTTCAAATTAATGCATTGATTTGAATACACTTATTCCGTCGTTTCTACCACTGAACGATTCACCTCTGGTAGACACTTCTCAGAATATCACTTATTTATCTCGTCGCGTTGACTTGAATCTCTTCAATGTCATCTAATTGGCGACCGTTCATTGTTTTTTTTTAGGTTGCACGAGCAAGAACGAGTCGCACGAAGCAAAACCTGGTGAGTATGGAGGTTCTTGGATCAATGGAACGCTGCGTTTCGTCAAAAATGCATTTGTGGTGACAGACCTGTGTGCATGGACATTGTCATGATGCAAACTCCAATTGCCTGTGCGCCAACTCTCAGCACGTCTGTGTACAGCGTCGCGCAGGCGTTGCAGAACTATTTTGTAGAATTCAGCATTGACACTTTGTCTTCTAGAGACGTATTCACTATAAACCAGCCTATGAATGTCGAAAAACGCAACGTGGTCTTGACATTGGACTTTACCTGCGTCGCCTTTTTCGATAGAGAAGATGATGACGTCTGCCACTGGGACGACATTTGCTTTGTTTCCGGGTCACACCCAGCTTTCATCATCAGTGATTATCGAAGACAAGAAATTTGCGTCGTTTTGTTGTTGCTTGTTCGCGAAGGTCATTACAAATAGAGAACCTACTGTTCTTCTGGTCCTCAGCCATGAGGCGGGTCATGAGTTTCGCTGTGACCCGTCTCTTGTGCAAATCTTCAGTTATGATTTTATGGCACGTACCCATTGATATTTCAATATCCTCAGCAACCTCTTTGATAGTCAGAGGTCGATCAGCGAGTATGATTTCTTGCACATGTGTCATATGGGAGGACGCGGTGTGGCTTGAGGGAGGGGGGGGGCATCTTCAAAGGATCGGCTCCCACTTTTGAAACTGAAATATCACTCAAATATTTTAGATTTTCCAAAAGCTGACTGCAGCATCTCTCAAGTTTTGGAACCAGTCTTTCGAATGCATAAGCAAAAATGAATGCTCACACGTGGAATGTTACCGTCCATTTTAGAATGCGACGAGCACTACAAGGTCACCTTCACATCAAGCCTTCCACACAGCGCATGCGCAAAGTTACCGACTTCCGGTTTGGAACGAACATTGTCACGTGAACTAGTTAAACCTCGCTACGTATTACGGTTTCCCGGGAACAAAATCTGTCTCAGAACTTAGTGTATGTTTGTAATGTGTGTTTCATTATGACAGTTTTGAAGTACAGTAGTCTTGCTAATCCTTTCTGTATGAGGAGATGTGGTCAGACCGAGAATAATCCCCGACATGCCCAACGAAACAATTTCGAATCCGACATGTTGGAATTGCAAACCAAGCTTGCAGTCCATTTACACCCATACAATACGCTATCCCCATAACTTCAGAAGACATGTTTCAGAACGAGAGAAGGAACTAGAATTTAAAAAGAATGACGTGTAACGGATCCCAACCCCGTGCCCATAAATAATACACCATTGGAGGATGTCGACAAATATATCTACCTAGGCCACCTCCCCCAAAACATCTACCTCGGCCACCTCCCCAAAATCTACCTCTGCCGCCTCCCCAAAATCTACCTCGGCCGCCTGCCCAACATCTACCTCGGCAACCTCCCCCAAAACATCTACCTCGGCCACCTCCCCAAAATCTACCTCGGCCACCTCCCCAACATCTACCTCGGCCGCCTTCCCAACATTTACCTCGGCCGCCTCCTCAACATCTACCTCGGCCGCCTCCTCAACATCTACCTCGGCCGCCTCCTCAACATCTACCTCGGCCGCCTCCTCAACATCTACCTCGGCCGCCTCCTCAACATCTACCTCGGCCGTCTCCTCAACATCTACCTCGACCGCCTCCCCAACATCTACCTCGGCCACCTCCTCAACATCTACCTCGGCCGCCTCCCCAACATCTACCTTGGCCACCTCCTCAATATGGACAATAACCTGAAATCAGAGATTGCCAGGCGCCATCGAGCAGGCTGGGCCGCCTTCAACTCGATAAAGACGACGCCACAAGAGACACCAGACTGCGAGCTGACATATTCGATTCAGTCGTCCTACCCGCGCTATACTATGGATGGGAAACCTGGTCTCTGACAAAAACCATTAAGAACCAGCTAAGGATAACACATGCCTCGATCGAGCGCCGTCTCGTGGGCCTATCATTGAGGCAACAGTGCCAGATGGGTCTACCCAACAGTGACATCCGGGCATTGTCACACGTCAAGGATGTCATCCATCATGCCAACAACTCCAAGCATCGCTGGGCTGGCCATGTAGTCGGAAGAAAAGACGAACGCTGGAGCACAGCAACCTCTATGTGGTACCCACGGGGAAAGAAAAGACAACCTGACAGACCTCCTACTAGATTGCAAGACTCGATCAAGCTGCACAACACTCGTGATCTTGAAACAAACAAGTTAGACATCGACTGGATAACCCGAGCCCGAGACAGAAGTTGGCCATCCACTGGACAACCCGTACTCGAGACAGAAGTTGGCCATCCACTGGACAACCCGTGTCCGAGATAGAAGTTGGCCATCCACTGGACAACCCGTGTCCGAGATAGAAGTTGGCCATCCACTGGACAACCCGTGCCCGAGACAGAAGTTAGCTATCCAGTGTACAACTAGTGTCCGAGATAGAAGTCAGCCATCCACTGGCCAACCCGTGCTCGAGACACAAGTTAGCCATCCACTGGACAACCCGTGCCCGAGACCGAAGTTGGCCGTCCACTGGACAACCCGTGCCCGAGACAGATGTTGGAAATCCACTGGACAACCCGTGCCCGAGACCGAAGTTGGCCATCCACTGCACAACCCGTGAACAAGACACAAGTTAGCCATCCAGTGTACAACTCGTGTCCGAGATAGAATCGACTGCAAACCGAGATGAGACCAGCATTAAACAAAAAAACAGCACTGCTCGAGACCAGCCCGCTAAGCAGAGAAATGCACCCCGCTACTACCAACTCGAACTAGAGTTGTGACCTGCACAAGGGATAATGCCCTTGTAGATGTACAGGTCGACTAAGACTAAGACGGTGTTAGAGAAACATCACAGAAGTATGGATTAAAGAATAAAACGTCAACCATATACATGACACACAGTAGAAGATGTAGACATCAGCACGACTTCTATAAGAAATTGATGGTATTGTCAAATGAGACATGCACTAAGAACCATCACCTGTTTGGGAAAGTGTGCACTGGAAAAATAATGGGTTATATCTCTTTTCTTTCTCTTCGCGAGTTGATGTTCTATTTACTTTTGGTCCATTTCCACTACAGCCAGAGTATAAGCAAGTTTGCGCCAAAGCACTTTGTATGCTCTCGAAGTGGTGAGTTCTGTAACAATGTGTTCTAGTATTTTGCCCGATAACGTCTTTTGTCCAATGCACAACTTCCGTTATTTGGTCTCCTTAATATCTTTAAGCATTGGGAATTGGCAACGCAGAAACTAAACAGTCTGAAGAAATTATGACAGAACACCAACAAGACGAGAAAAGTTAAAGTCTTGAGAGCTGGGGTTTTTCCTATGGCAGCATATGGTTGCAAATCATGGACTTATAGAAAAATATTAGAGTCCTTCGAGTCAAAATGTTAAAGAAATATCCTCAAAATACCCTGGACGGAGAAAAAGAAAAATATAGACATTTGGCAAGGGTTGGACATTGAGGAGAACTGGTTTATCAATTCCATTTTGGCCAGAAAATTTGAATACTTTGATCACATCAAGAGACACAACGGTCTTGAGAGAACTTCTTCTTCTTCTTCGTACGCTGTCAGACGTCGACCTTTATTTTTTCGAAAAAAGCAGCGGTCATCCTGAGGCTGTCGACACTGCCATAGAGCTTGTCTAGTGTTGCCACTGGTAATGGCCACATCTGCTTTCTCTGATCCTCGTATGTCGGGCAGTTTTGCAGCAGATGTTCAGCGGTCATTTTCCCAGTACCGCATGTGCATTCGTCAGTGCCACATATCTTCAATTTATTGAATAGGTGGTACCTCAGTCTATTGTGGCCAGTGCGAAATCTGAAGACCACGACCTGCTCTCTTCTGTTCAACTGGTAATAGGCATAGTTTTTTGTGTAGCCAGTATGTTCTGTTCCCCATTTGGTCATGTATCTAGCTCTAATAAGCCTTTTTGACTCTTCGTATGTCACACTGGGATCTGGTTGTGGTAGTCTTGCACCTTCTTTTGCCAGTTTGTCTGCCTCGTTGCCTTGGATGTTACTGCTCTTTTTGGTGCGGAATGCTGACATAGTTGACAGAGTACTGCACTTAAATCATTAAGTTCAGTATTTTTCAAGCTTTTTAGTGCTGTGACTACGGCAAGGGCATCTGTAAACAGGACTATATGGCTTTCATTTCTTTTGCATGTCACCATTTCTTTTACTGCAGCTCTCAGTGCATCTGCCTCCGCTCTGAAATTGCTTGAGTATTTTCCAGTTGCCAATGATAGTGTTGTTTTTCTACCATTTATTAGGCTCAGGAATACCCCTGCCCCTCCGTTCTGTGTTGTGTTTGTTACAGAACCGTCGGTGTATGCGTGGGTCCAGTCCATGCTTGGGTAGTTTTTCGTTATGTACCTCAAGGTTATGTCTCTTCTTTCTTTTTCAGTCTGGGCGTTCTTGTTTCCAATACCTGGTATATTTTCTACCACCTCTGGAAATATATGCTGCCTCCAGGTAGGTTTGCGTTCAGTAGGTATGGACTTTGGTGTTGTTAGTGCGTTCATAGGGTCTTCGTTCATCTTTGCTTTGGCTATTTCTGCAAAGTTTCTCCGCTTTAGTTTCCCATTTCCAAAATTATTTAGTCTCTTATGTATTGGATGGTCAGTCAGTCTTCAGAGTTTTTCTGCTTACTGCTGGGCTTTGCAGTCTCTTCTGTCGGTCATGGATTGCAGGTTTGTAATCTTTTCCAGTTCTACAATTGGTCTTGAGAGAACAGTGATGGAAGGTATAGTGCCAGGCAAAAGAGGAAGGGGTAGACCAAGAAGACGATGGCACAAAGATATCCATGACTGTCTGGCAATGACTGTGGCGAAGACTGGAGTTTTTGCAACTGAAAGAGTTACTTTCAGACAGGATGTGGGAATCAATATGCTGAGCAGCGCATGAGCTGCAGTGGTCAGCGACCCATAGCTGACTGCTAGCGTCAGGGCCAGCGAACCAGAGCTGCTAAGACCCTTCTACGCCTTCACGCTGTAATCCTGGATAATAGACTGCAGCAGGGCAGACTGGCTAATGAGAAGGGATCGAAGAGGGAATGCTAACCAGGTACTAAAAAATGCTTGCTGAAGTCGAATGTGTTGGACCGATAGGTGCAAATATCGCAGTCAAGCTGTAAACTACGACACAACGCATTCCGTTGTCTGGACTACATTCTGCTACTTAAGCCCTTTCAGTGTTTGATAGTGGGAGATTGAGTGAGAACGAACGAAGCCAAGCCAGACAGGCTGTTGTAGGAGCGACGTTCAATAAAGGACATGCTACATGATGATAATGAATATATTAATATCACAATAATCAGCAACAGCCTTCCACGACGGACTATGATGCCAGTAGTTGTCAGACATGTGTCACACCTCACCGGGGACTCCCGAGATGACTGTATAGACCGAGTCTAGCACATAATTTACTTCCCACATATGAAGCATATATGTCAGGTTTGGACATGTGGGTGTCAGTTGTATAGACCGATTTTAGCACATAATTTACTTCCCACATATGAAAAATATATGTAAGGTTTGGAGATGTAGGCGTCAGTTGTATAGACAGATTCTAGCTCATAATTTACTTCCCACATATGAAGCATATATGTCAGGTTTGGACATGTGTGTGTCAGTTGTTTTGTCTTTCCGCTCAGCAAGTTGTCTGAGAGACTCGGTGATTCGGCTTTCCATTGCAATGAAGACGCTTCTAATGGTGGTTCTACGCCATGTACTCCCATGAGTTTTCATCGCCATTGAAGCGTGCCACAGATACTTTGAAGAAGTCTTTGAAGCATTTATTTTGCCCACCTACCAGACGCAAGCCATCACTATAAATGTTAGGGGATGCGATTGTCTGACATGCGCAACTGATCTGGCATTCTGCAATAGTGTGGATGTTCGTGACTCTGACCTTCGTGTGTATCTCCATGTCTGTTCCCATGTCCTGCCAATCGAGTTTCGCCATTTACGACATTCATGGAGGCTCAGTGGTCTTATTCGTTCATATATTTACTGTGGGGGAATATATATACATATCTCACCCTCATCATCATCATCCTCGTCCTCATCATCACATCATCCTCATCATCATATCATCCTCATCCTCATCATCATCATCCTCATCATCACCATCATCCTCATCATCATCACCGCCATCATCATCATCATCCTCATCATCATCACCGCCATCATCATCATCATCCTCATCATCACCATCATCCTCATCATCATCATCCTCATCATCACCATCATCCTCATCATCACCATCATCCTCATCATCATCATCCTCATCATCACCATCATCCTCATCATCACCATCATACTCATCATCATCATCCTCGTCCTCATCATCATCATCATCATCCTCATCATCATCATCATCCTCATCATCACCATCATCCTCATCATCATCATCCTCATCATCACCATCATCCTCATCATCACCATCATCCTCATCATCATCATCCTCATCATCACCATCATCCTCATCATCACCATCATCCTCATCATCATCATCCTCATCATCACCATCATCCTCATCATCACCATCATCCTCATCATCATCATCCTCGTCCTCATCATCATCATATCATCCTCATCATCATATCATCCTCATCCTCATCATCACCATCATCCTCATCCTCATCATCACCATCATCCTCATCATCCTCATCCTCATCATCCTCATCACCATCATCCTCATCATCATCACCGCCATCATCATCATCGCACTGTCTCCGATTCGGAGGTTGACGGTAATGGATTCCCAGCTGCCAATGTCCCTCTCCATGTTGGTACACTCAGCCAAACTTTGTTCCGACCACATACCACATCTCGATGTTGAATATATGTATTTGTGGTACCGGAAAAATGATCGCTGCAAATCTGCCTGAAATACGAGGACCAGAGAAAGCAGATGTGACCATCACCAGTGGCAACACTAGACAAGCTCTATGGCAGTGTCGACAGCCTCAGGATGACCGCTGCTTTTTTCGAAAAAATACAGGTTGACGTCTGACAGCGTACGAAGAAGAAGAAGAATATATGTATATATATATATATGTCTTCAATTGAAACGTATATACACCTCTACGAGGCAGAGTGACCTATGGGTAAGAAGTTAGTTTCACAATCCCAAAACACGGCGGTTCGAATCCCAGTGTCCAGTTTTGTTGACACGGAGGTTTTTTTTTGTCTGTTCGTTCCTCCCAGCACGAAAAGTGATGGCAAGCTACCCCATCTGCTAAGAAAAACCACTCAAAGTGAAGAACTCGTTACAAGTAACTACAGAACGAAGAACGACAATCAGTAGGGGATGTCATTGCGATCAGTTGTCTCTCTTCTTAGTTGCTTCCCTTCTATATATGCCGGTGTATGGGGGGGGGGGGGGGGGGGGGGTTCGAGAGGAGGAGGGAGGGAGGTAGTGAGAGGGAGGGAGGGAGAGAGAGAGGGAGGGAGAGAGAGAGAAATGGATAGGGAGGGAGAGAGAGAGAGGGGAGACATCAGAGGACTGGACTCTTTGTACACACACACACATCTACGCAACTCTTAACACTCGCCCTCGGGGTGAGACCCTTCCATTTCGGTTGGGGTTGACCACTGAGATCTCCCTATCTACCACAGGTCCACACACACACACACACACGCATCCACACACTGGGTAATAATACGTTTTGATATCGCCTGAAAGACTACGGTCCGGGATGGAAAGAGCGTGCCTCCACCAATAGAGCACTGAAAGGCAAACTTTTTAATACACCCCCCCCCCCCCTCTTCCTAAATTAAAATCGAAAAGCTTGCATTGGAGGGTGCAGGAAAAATAGACGATTGAACTGTTGTTACTGCTTGCATGCAGGTCACTACTGGGTAGGAATTTGTTAACTTTTAGAATGTCTCTTTTCGATTTCCAACGTATTTTAATAGAGCTCCATGCACGCACTTGAATATCCTGGCCACTGGGACCATTGAATAATATATCATGTAGCAAAACTCACATGCATTGAAACATCGTTCAATCATTGAACCATCAATAATAATAAGGCGTAATAGACTGCATCCACAACACAGCATGCAGCCTTTCCTCTTTGAATCCTTACGCCACTGCAAACACTATTGAATGTACGAGGTGTGTTCAAATGAAACTGGACCAAACTGCAAGAAGTGAACACACGTACGATGCGCATGATGACGTCACTTCTGGAGTAAACAACGCATATCAACCGTAAATATAGCAACATTTCATTAATCTCCGACTCATAGTTTCCTCAGCAGACCGTTGAAAACATGGCAGATGTGATACGGAATCCGTCCAGAGTTGATCAGTGAGCGGTGATTCGGTTTCTAACAGGAGAAGGATGTCGACAGTTGACACCCATCGCAGAATGCAGACAGTGTATGGTGAGAAAAGTGTGTCGAAGACAACAGTGAAGAACTAGACAACGATGTTTAAAGAAGGACATGAGTTAACGAAAGATCTTCCGAGACCAGGTCAGGCGCATATTGTTGCTTTAACTCACGTCCGAGACCAGGTCAGGCAGATATTGTTGCCTTAACTCACGTCCGAGACCAGGTCAGGCAGATATTGTTGCGTTAACTCACGTCCGAGACCAGGTCAGGCAGATATTGTTGCGTTAACTCACGTCCGAGACCAGGTCAGGCAGATATTGTTGCGTTAACTCACGTCCGAGACCAGGTCAGGCAGATATTGTTGCGTTAACTCACGTCCGAGACCAGGTCAGGCAGATATTGTTGCGTTAACTCACGTCCGAGACCAGGTCAGGCAGAAATTGTTGCGTTAACTCACGTCCGAGACCAGGTCAGGCAGATATTGTTGCGTTAACTCACGTCCGAGACCAGGTCAGGCAGATATTGTTGCGTTAACTCACGTCCGAGACCAGGTCAGGCAGATATTGTTGCGTTAACTCACGTCCGAGACCAGGTCAGGCAGATATTGTTGCGTTAACTCACGTCCGAGACCAGGTCAGGCAGATATTGTTGCGTTAACTCACGTCCGAGACCAGGTCAGGCAGATATTGTTGCGTTAACTCACGTCCGAGACCAGGTCAGGCAGATATTGTTGCCTTAACTCACGTCCGAGACCAGGTCAGGCAGATATTGTTGCGTTAACTCACGTCCGAGACCAGGTCAGGCAGATATTGTTGCGTTAACTTACGACCTTCTTTATAATAGTACAGTCCTCGTAAGAGTGAAATAGAGCTCCCACTCAACTGCAAGTTTGGACATTTTCTGATTTTTATTAATACCGTTAGCACACTGAGTCCTACACAACCGTTAGCACACTGATTCCCACACAACCGTTAGCACACTGATTCCTACACAACCGTTAGCACACTGATTCCTACAAAACCGTTAGCACACTGATTCCAACACAACCGTTAGCACACTGATTCCTACACAACCGTTAGCACACTGGGTCTTACACAACTGTTAGCACACTGAGTCCTACACAACCGTTAGCACACTGAGTCCTACACAACCGTTAGAACACTGAGTCCTACATAACCGTTAGCCCACTGAGTCCTACACAACCGGTAGCCCACTGAGTCCTAAACAACGGTTAGCCCACTGAGTCCTACACAACCGTTACCCCACTGAGTCCTACACAACCGTTAGCACACTGAGTCCTACACAACCGTTAGCATACTGAGTCTTACACAACCGTTAGCCCACTGTGTCCTACACAACTGTGGTACACTTACACTAACTATACCCTATAGAAACTTTTACACAAACAATTGTAAACAAACTTTTATTGAATTCTTCCCATTCTCCGTATCATTGATCCAGCAACTCATTCACATATGCAGCTCTAGCAGTAACCTTCAGATTGATGTCCCCTGCCTACTCTAACTACCGAGACGTATGGTGCAAATGCATTTATGTTTGTCCCGGTAAATAACAGCCCAGTGTTTGATCCTGTGGTCAGTATCTCGCTACCTCCAGATACGCATGTTGCTTCTAACTTTAATTCAGCCTATTCTAAAATACTTCCTGCTTCATCTTACAATTCGTTTACTCGATGAGTAAAACTTTAGTGTAACGGTACAGATCTGTAAAGATCCCGCGATGTTTCTGTCGGGCTCTACCAAAGACAATGGTCACAATTGACGCTCTCACCTTTATTTTGAGCTTGGAAATAATCTGCTTCTGTTTTGATCCGGGGAAATTTGATTGATTCTTCACTTTTAAATGAAAGAATGCCTTCAATTTATGTATTTACTTGTGTCATCCGTATCTCTTCTCTTCCTAAATGAATCGTCTTGAATGGCTTGGTTTGGCTTCGTTCGTTCTCAATCTCCCGCTACCAAACTCTGAAAGGGCTTAAGTAGCAGAATGTAGTCCAGAGAACGGAATGCGTTGTGCCGTAGTTTACAGATTGACTGCGATATTTGCACCTTTCGGTCCAACACATTCGACTCCAGCAAGCATTTTTTTAGTACCGGGTTAGCATTCCCTCTTCGATCCCTTCTCTTTAGCCAGTCTGCCCTGTTGCAGCCTGTTATCCAGGATCACCGCGTGGAGGTGTAGAAGGGTCTTGGCAGCTCTGGTTCGCTGGCCCTGACGCTAGCAGTTAGCTATGGGTCGCTGACCACTGCTGGTAGGCATCTTGATCCCCAATCGTCTTGAATCATTCAGAACATGAATAATTATCCGTGAATAATTACAAGAATCCCTCAGTACACAATGGATTCATTTCTATCTTAGTATGTCCCTATCGATGAGAATGCTTGCATGCAATGCCTTACGGCGATTGAATCTTCTTCAATAAATCTCTCAAGGCTTCTATTCGTGTTCTTAATGCACAGACTTCTAGATTTTCTGACCAATCTCATCATATTGTGCTAGACGAGGATCTGACACAGAAGAACTTCCTTTGCTCGTCGCTATCTTAATGATGGCCGGGAATCGTATAAAGGTGTCAATCTGGGCATTCAGTTATCCCTAGTGCGTGATGTCGTTCTCCGGTCATCCACTGGATGTTGCGTGCCTGTTACGTGTTTCTTTGTGGCTAGTCGTTGTCTGCCTTGATTAGCTGAGGTGGATTTTGTTACTGATGGGAAATGTTGCGCCTTTGATGCGTGCACAAGTCGTCCTGCTTTACACATTTGGGCCGCTGACATTCGCACCTTAGAGGTCCGAACTTTAACACCTTCTAACCCAGCGTCCAACACTTTCTGAAACGTGTGGTTTTAACACTTGTGGGTTTTGAACACTCCCTGTTTTGAGCTTTCCCTTTTACATTTCTTGATAAACGACCATTTTGCCCATAAGCTATAGTAGGGGCATCACTTTAGATAATATGTTCTGTTCATCTGTAATTGTTGAAAACACAAAAATTAGGAGGCGTGTTCAAATGAAACCGAGCCTAACTGCACCAAGTGAGCATACGTACAATGTGCACGATGACGTTACTTCTGATGAAAACAGCACGTACCAACCGTCAAGTTTGCAAAATTGCAATATTTCCCCCAACTCAAAGTTTCCTCAGCAGACTTGAAAACATGGCGGATGTGATACGGAATCCGTCCAGAGCTGATCAGCGAGTGGTGATTCGGTTTCTAACAGGAGAAGGATGTCGACAGTTGACACCCATCGCAGAATGCAGGCAGTGTATGATGACAAAAGTGTGTCGAAGACAACAGTGAAGAACTGGGCAACGATGTTTAAAGAAGGACGTGAGTTAACGAAACATCTTCTGAGACCAGGTCAGGCGCATATTGTTGGTTCAGAAGATGCCATCGCCAAAATGTATAAAGCAATTCAGGTGGACCGTCGCCAGAACTTACTTTTGTCACCATACACTGCTTGCATTCTGCGATTAATGTCAACTAGTCAACATCCACCAACTTTCATTAGGGGTAACTTCGCCGTATCACCTGGGTCCACTGAACGTGACAACAATAGTGGCCGGTATTAGTGACCCATGATTGTGAATTACCTGGGTCCACTGAACGTGACAACAATAGTGGCCAGTATTAGTGACCCATGATTGTGAATTACCTGGGTCCACTGAACGTGACAACAGCGGCCAGGATTTGTGACTTATGATTGTGAATTACCTGGGCCCGAAATGAGAGAGATTAATAATGACACTGTAACATGCCAGGCGTACCGTAAGAGGCGAACAAGCAAAGTTCATCCTGGGTTGGCTTGGCTTGGCTTCGTTCGTTTTCAATCTCCAGCTACCAAACCATGAAAAGGCTTAAGTAGCAGAATGTAGTCCAGAGAACGGAATGCGTTGTGTCGTAGTTTACAGCTTGACTGCGATATTTGAGGACGGCGTGGCCTAGTGGTTAAGTGGCACGGCTCACAACAAGAAGGTGCTGGGTTCGATCCCCATCGCAGCACCGGCCGTTACCCTGGGGAAGCAAACCCTTAGAAAATGCAGGAGGAAGCAGACCCTTACATAAAATGCATGCTGAAGTCGGATGCACTAGGCCGACAGGCGCAAAATAAAAACCACAATGCAACCCGCACCGCCTTGGGGATTAGAGAAAAAAAGGCGAACGCAAAAAAAAAACCCAAAAAAACAACCTCAGGCACGTCCGACTACAGCAAGCATTTTTTGAGTACTGGGTTAGCATTCCCTCTTCGATCCCTTCTCCTTGCCCAGTCTGCCTGCTGCAGCCTGTTATCCTGGGATCACCACTTGGAGGTGTAGAAGGGTCTTTGCAGCTCTAGTTTGCTGGCCCTGACGCTAGCAGTCAGCTATGGGTCGCTGACCACAGTAGCTCATGCGCTGCTCAGCATTTTGATCCCATCCTGGGTTAACGTTATTCCATCATGCAGCTAGCACTGTCATCATCATGTATCCGTCTGGTCTCCCTTTGAACATATGGCCGCAACATATGATGTCCACCTGTTCCTATTCTGTGTCACCCTCTTAAGTCCCGTCCAGGAGATCCCGATTCAACCGATTTCCTCCTGTACCGTTCGCCGTCAGGGTTTGTTTTGTTTTTTTGTTGGCATTCCTCCTCGTCGCTTTCCCTGTAGGTTCCACATCACTGCATGGCTGGCTATAGGTTGTGACTGAGAGTACTCTATCTGGCTCTCACTTTCTCTACCCACCTTCCTGATATATTCGCTGCTTCGTGTTCTTCCCCCAACAGATCTGCATTCACCATTACCCCTGGTCATCTAGAATGAAGCACGCGTCGAAGACATTTGTTAACGAATGTCTGCAGTCTGGATTTGATACCAGTTATCGCGTGCCATGACTCGGAGCAGTACAGACTTTACATTTGTGTTAGACAGTCTAATCTGATTTGTCACAGAGGGTGGGAATAAGTGGACACTTCGAACCAGCGAGTGGTCAACAAAGAATGTTTGTTTGGGACAACTATCGCAAGACAAGTATTTATCTGCACTCTGGGAACATATACAACGAACAACAGAAAATAAAGTGAAGGCAGCCCGGAATTCGAATACCGGGCCTCCAGATGAGCGAAGCGCCTTGCTACAAGAGGGAGATGAGTTAGGATACTAGACCAGATGGGTATATATGTAGATGTGTGGGTGTATGTGTAGTGGAGGTATGTGTGTGTCTGGGTGGGGTGTATGTGTGTGTGTGTGGGTGTATGAGTGTAGGTGTATGTGTGGGTGTATGTGTGTACTTCGTGGATGTATGTGTGTGAGTGTGTGTGGGTGTGTGGGTGTATGTGTTTGTGTGAGTGTGTCTATCGGTGTGTGTGTGAGGGTGTGTGTATGGATTTGGGTGTGTGTGTGATAATGGCCTTCCGTCCGTGTGTGTGTGTTTCCAAAGGTCACCGGGGTCCGAAAAGAGAATAAAGAATAGTTACACTGTAACATCCCAGGCATGCCGTAAGATTTGATTAAGAAAGACTAGACATAGGACTAGCTGTCCTGTCCTGCCCTCTCCTGTCCTGCCCTGCCCTGCCCTGTCCTGTCCTGTCCTGTCCCGACCTTCCCTGCCCTATCTTGTCCTGTCCTGTCTTGTCCTGTCCTGTCTTGTCCTGTTGTGTTATGTCCTGTCTTGTCCTGTCCTGTCCCGCCCTTCCCTATCCTGTCCTGTCCCGCCCTTCCCTTCCCTGTCTTGTCCTGTCCTGTCCCGCCCTTCCCTTCCCTGTCTTGTCCTGTCCTGTCTTGTCCTGTCTTGTCCTGTCCTGTCGTGTCGTGTCCTGTCCTGTCTTGTCCTGTCCCGCCCTTCCCTGTCTTGTCCTGTCCTGTCGTGTCGTGTCCTGTCCTGTCCTGTCCCGCCCTTCCCTTCCCTGTCTTGTCCTGTCCTGTCGTGTCGTGTCCTGTCCTGTCCTGTCCCGCCCTTCCCTTCCCTGTCTTGTCCTGTCCTGTCTTGTCCTGTCCTGTAGTGTCGTGTCCTGTCCTGTCCTGTCCTGTCCTGTCCCGCCCTTCCCTTCCCGGTCGTGTCTTGTCTTGTCCTGTCCTGTCTTGTCCTGTCGTGTCTTGTACTGTCCTGTCCTGTCGTGTCGTGTCCTTTCCTGTCATGTCTTGTCCTGTCCTGTCCCGCTCTTCCCTGCCCTGTCTTGTACTGTCTTGTCCTGTCCTGTCTTGTCCTATCCTGTCCTATCCTGTCCTGTCTTGTCCTGTCCTGTCCCGCCCTTCCCTGTCCTGTCTTGTCCTGTCTTGTCCTGTCCTGTCTTGTCCTATCCTGTCCTGTCCTGTCCTGTCCTGTCTTGTCCTGTCCTGTCCCGCCCTTCCCTGCCCTACCCTGTCTTGTCCTGTCCTGTCCCGCCCTTCCCTGCCCTACCCTGTCTTGTCCTGTCCTGTCGTGTCCTGTCGTGTCCTGTCCTGTCCTGTCATGTTCCGTCCCGCCCTTCTCTGTCCTGTCTTGTCCTGTCCTGTCGTGTCCTGTCCTGTCTTGTCCTGTCCTGTCCCGCCCTTCTCTGTCCTGTCTTGTCCTGTCGTGTCTTGTCCTGTCCTGTCCTGTCTTGTCCTGTCCTGTCTTGCCCTGTCTTCTCCTGTCCTGTCCTGTCTTGTCCTGTCTTGTCCTGTCTTGACCTGTCCCACCCTTCCCTTCTCGGTCTTGTCCGGTCCTATCCTGTCCCGCCCTTCCCTTCCCTGTCTTGTCCTGTCCTGTCCCGCCCTTCCCTTCCCTGTCGTGTCCTGTCTTGTCCTGTCCTGTCTTGTTCTGTCGTGCCTTGTCCTGTCCTGTCCTGTGGTGTCGTGTCTTGTCCTGTCCTGTCCCGCCCTTTCCTTCCCTGTCCTGTCCTGTCGTGTCCTGTCCTGTCCTGTCTCGCCCTTCCCTTCCCTTCCCTGTCATGTCCTGTCCTGTCCCGCTCTTCCCTGCCCTGTCTTGTCCTGTCTTGTCCTGTCCTGTCTTGTCCTATCCTGTCCTGTCCAGTCCCGCCCTTCCCTGTCCTGTCTTGTCCTGTCTTGTCCTGTTCTGTCTTGTCCTATCCTGTCCTGTCCTGTCTTGTTCTGTCCTGTCCCGCCCTTCCCTGCCCTACCCTGTCTTGTCCTGTCCTGTCCCGCCCTTCCCCGCCCTACCCTGTCTTGTCCTGTCCTGTCGTGTCCTGTCCTGTCCTGTCATGTCCCGTCCCGCCCTTCTCTGTCCTGTCTTGTCCTGTCCTGTCGTGTCTTGTCCTGTCCTGTCTTGTCCTGTCCTGTCTTGCCCTGTCTTGTCCTGTCCTGTCTTGTCCTGTCCTGTCTTGTCCTGTCCTGTCCCGCCCTTCCCTGCCCTACCCTGTCTTGTCCTGTCCTGTCATGTCGTGTCCTGTCTTGTCCTGTCATGTCCTGTCTTATCCTGTCCTATCCTGTCTTGTCCTGTCCTGTCCTGTCTTGTCCTATCCTATCCTGTCTTGTCCTGTCCTGTCCTGTCCTGTCGTGCTGAGACGAAGCCTACTAACCACAAGATCCCATTAGCCCTACTGATACGTATATATGATATCCTTGACCTTTATGACAAATCTTCATGTTGTCATATTAGTTGACAAGGTACAAGATACATGCCACTTCCTCCAGCAGCATACGTCTTACATTCAGATTGTTCCAGATTGTTCACAAATTAACATTCCTTTTGGGGAAGAAGACTAACGTCTGCTCAAGCAAAACATACTGACCAGAGATGTTAGTCGGGGTCAGGCAGAACATACTGATCAGAGATGTTAGTCAGGGTCAAAATGGGAAACCGAACATACTGGTTACACCAAAAACGATGCCTATTACAAGTTGAACCGAAGAGAGCAGGTCGTTGTCTTCAGACTTCGCACTGGCCACAACAGACTGAGGTACCACCTATTCAACAAACTGAAGATAGGGTGTACCGACGAATGCCCGTGCGGTACTGGTAAAATGACCACTGAACATCTGCTGCAGAACTGCCCGACATACGAGGATCAGAGAGAGCAGATGTGGCCATTGCCAGTGGAACTGCAAGACAAGCTCTATGGTAGTGGCGAGAGTCTCAGGATGACCGCCGCTTTTTTCGAAAAAATAATGGTTACTGTCTGACTGTGTACGCAGAAGAAGAAGAGGAAGTTAGTCAGGGTCAGGCAGAACATACTGATCAGACATGTTAGTCAGGGTCAGGCAGAACATACTGATCAGAGATGTTAGTCAGGGTCAGGCAGAACATACTGATCAGAGATGTTAGTCAAGGTCAGGCAAAATATACTGACCAGATATGTTAGTCAGGGTCAGGCAGAACATACTGATCAGACATGTTAGTCAGGGTCAGGCAAAATATACTGATCAGAGATGTTAGTCAGGGTCAGGCAAAATATACTGATCAGACATGTTAGTCAGGGTCAAGCAAAATATACTGATCAGAGATGTTAGTCAGGGTCAGGCAAAATATACTGGCCAACAACATCGCCGTGGCTTTCTCGTAGCCCTTCCTGAAAACGGGCTGTTTTCATGGCAGCCTGGCCAACTAGGTGAGGAATCGACGTGATCCCTGTAGTAGTGAGTGACACGCAGATGAACTCAAGCAAAGCACAACCGCCTGGAGCACCCCGGTTAACCTTCATCAGCACGCTCGTTGTGTGAGGAACACTACTGCAAACCGCCGCTTAACGTCCTTTTCATGTCGGACAAAAGGGTAGACCTAGCCATAATAGGTATTCAAGAACAACATCATTGCTTTTCGCATCTTCATAATCATCCTATTCCATAGATCACCTTTTATACATTTCATCTCATTGCATCTTCACTATTTTTGCAAAAATTTGATGATTTGAAGAAAAAAAAAAAAAAAAGAAAAAAAAAAGAAACCGTGAGATGAGATACTTAAGATAAATATACCCATTCCCCCTTTTTGGCACAACAATCACTGGAAAACGAACGTAAGACAGAACCTCCGAATCTGGACGAGAGTACCTTCAACTCGGGAAAAAAAACCAAAAAAAAACAAAAGAGGAACTCTGATTTTGCTAACCACCAATCGCTCACAGGAAGGATCAGGGAGAGAACCGCCAAATGACATGAAAACACTCCTGCAACACGGAAAACACTAGGTTAGGTACATACAGATACACACACGCATCCAAGCACTGGTTTATGCGTCCTGATATCGCCCAATGGACTACGGTCTGGGGTGGAAAATGGCGCGCCTCCGCCAGTAGAAACTAGTGGGGCAAACATCTAAGCAAAAAAAAAAAAGAAAAATCATTGCTTTTCTCTTCGAGACGTTAAAGTCCAATTTATATTCGTTAATCCTGCTGTTTTACGTATTCTGTCTATAGTTGATAACTTTGATCTAACGATATTGCATAATATTCATATATAATATTGTTTAATATTCTGCCATTGCTATTTGGTGTTGCGTAAATTCTATTTGATCTTTTTCTGGAGTAGATATTAATTAGGCCAGAATAGTTCACACATCTTGTCTCTATCATCTTTTTACATTAATTTATGTTAAATAATTCTTGTTACATCTTATTGTCAATGACAACATACACTAACCAGGTTACCGTAAATTGCTACTAAGGAGGAATGTGCTTGGGGCTAGTGACCCCAGCATGTAAAGCAATTGGTACAAAAACCATTACTGATAGAGAAAACATTTGTTTTCAGCTGTTGCGCCTGATTAGCATAAGTAGGTCATCGTTAGTGGGGGCCCCGTAATCCTTGACCTAGATTCCTAGGATGGGCTGATCAACGTGTTTGCCTGATACCAGGTAGACAAAACCTGTCTGAATATAGTTCGATCTTTTGTCCTGGAATAATCTGTTGATCCCAGAGTTTTACCCATTCAATATCTCTCATTGGGAGAAGACATAATGGACGCTTATAGTTGTAAAGTTCCAAGTACGTCACTTTTCGGGTCCACATATTTTGTAATCCTACTCAAGCGGAAAAAGGATAAAAATGGCGATTATTGTCTTAAATTGTACATGTATCGGCACGTGGAAGCCCTGTCATTGTTTGATTGATCGGTATTTCGGTCTCGTCTCCCTGCACAGTCTGTTCCTAGCAGAGGATCTCTCTGAAAACCAAACTGTGGATTTATAAATCCTGCGTCAACTCCAATCCTTCTGTTTGGCTCTGAAACGTGGAAGATCTTGTAAAGAGATCAAAAGAGTTTGAAGCCTTCTATACGTGAAGTCGGATATTCTTGGAATTCATTGGTGCTACCTGGTCACCAAAACGCTGAAGTCGTCAGACAAACACATCTCGAGACTATTGTTTCTGTAAGGGACCTCTCTATCTTAGAGAGCCACGTAGCGCAGTGGTTAACGAGCTGGCATCACATCTGAGTGGTCCTGGATTCATTCCCCAGGTGAGGCGGAAATGTTCTTTTCGGAAATGGGTACCAGTTCAGTTCGGGAAGTAAAAGCGACGAGGGAGAGGGGATGGCTTCCGCCCTCATTTATTCTAGCCTTTGAAATGTGAGATCGCTAACACCTCACACCCCTACGGCAGTAATGGGAGATCGCTAACACCTCACACCCCTACGGCAGTAATGTGAGATCGCTAACACCCCACACCACTACGGCAGTAATGTGAGATTGCTAACACCTCACACCCCTACGGCAGTAATGTGAGATCGCTAACACCCCACACCCCTACGGCAGTAATGTGAGATCGCTAACACCTCCCACCCCTACGCAGTAATGTGAGATCGCTAACACCTCACACCCCTACGGCAGTAATGTGAGATTGCTAACACCTCACACCCCTACGGCAGTAATGTGAGATCGCTAACACCCCACACCCCTACGGCAGTAATGTGAGATCGCTAACACCTCACACCCCTACGGCAGTAATGTGAGATCGCTAACACCCCACACCACTACGGCAGTAATGCAATGGGTTACTTTACTTTACTTGTACTATCTTAGGTCATGTAGCCCGCCTGTCCCAAGATGTCCCGGTCCGCCAGAAATTACATCGAGTGTTGGAAAAGAAATTGTCCCATAAAGAGGCGACCTCAGAGTCGCCCGAGCAATACCTGCCTGTGACACATCGACCACACCTCATCAGAATTATACGTCTCACAGACTTCGACGATAACGTAACTTAACGTCGTTATACCGATTTTAGAAGGCTTTGCACAGTTTGTCAATGTCATTAACGTTACCTTGCTCCAAAAACTCTCTGACACTATCGCTGGGGATCACATTGTCATAAGGAAACATTCGGTGGGTGAGCATTTATGTTGATGCCTTGGTTTTCTCAATTTAGATGTAAAAAGACCCACAAGACAAAGATCAATGCCTAGACTAATCGAAGATAAACGATAAACTCGAAGGTCTAGTGAATACAATGTCCGCGTAAAGAAACCTTTCGAAGTTGAAAATCGAAAAAAAAGCTGTTAGTCTTTGTCCTGATAAAACTTGTATTGGTAATGAAATGCCTACCAAACAGTGGCCTGCATGATGGCCAAATAGAAGCAGACATTCCCGCATGCAAAGACACAACATACCGATTACCTGAATTTTCTGCACACTCTACATTCACAGAGGAGTAGAAGACGAACTACTAATATTAAATCTAAATCAAGCGTCTAAGTAGGAGATTGGTTGGTTGATCGATCGTTTCTCCCGGTAAAGGTAGAGGGTTATATTCTCATTATCGATAAGCTCCAGCCAATCCGGCAGTACATGGTTACCATTGTTACTGTTTGAGAAAGAAAAATGCGGCAAGAAATAGAATTGACCAGTTCACAGCAGTAACAAATTTGTGGTCTCATACAATGAAGATGCGTAGCACAGTGGTTAGAGTGCTGGCTTCGCATCTGAGAGGTCCTGGGTTCATTCACCAGTGGAGGCGGAAATGTTTTTTTCAGACCGCAATGTATCCCGGGTTGACCCAGCCTTAAATGGGTACCGGTTCAGTCCGGGAAGTAAAAGCAGCGAGGGAGAGGTGATGGCTACCGCCCTCATATAGCCGAGCCTTTGAAATGTGAGAAATGTACTGGCTAACACCTCACATCCAGTAATGCTATGGGTTACTTTACTTTACAATGAAGTCTCTAACACTTCATTCCCGACAACAGGGTCTGATATGGGTCTACCCTTTTTAAAATGTATATAAAGTATAAATTGTATGTAATATGCAACACTCCAATGTTATCAAATCTACAGCCGTGATAAACTGTTAATTTGATATCAATCACTGAATTTTATATTATGACATAGCTGTTCGAGATTAACAAGTTTGAGATTAAACATGGGTCATGGAGAAAGGGATACATTCAAGAAGGCTATAGATACTCCAGCAAGTTACATACAGAAACCAGTAGAATACATCCCTTTCGTTTAGAGAGAGAGAGAGAGAGAGAGAGAGTGAGAGAGCGAGATAGAGACAGAGAAAGAGAGAGACAGAGAGAGCACGTGTATACCAGATTACATCATCGTTAATTTTGCTTGAACCACGAGGAAATGCGTTCAAGACTTCTCTGCTGCATAGGTTTCCTGTAATCGGAAGCAAAATAAAAACCTGGCCTGTACAGCGCATAGCGACTGCAGGAGCTAGAAACCTTTATTCCTCACCCGTGTACGTCCTTCCAGTGGACTTTAACAATGGAAATAAACGTCGTAATGCAAGTTCTGTTTTTTTAACTTAACAAAACTAACACCCGCAAATGGCATTAAGATAGAGACTGAGTACCTCTGGGTATGTCGGGTGCGCAGTGATATCATTTATGTATTTGGAAATGGAAAATGGCCCATAGAACCGTCTTCAGTCCACCAAGCCGTCCCCACACGTTTCATAAACACTATCATCGGGGATGAAGTGTTAGAGATGTAGTAGTACTGCTGGACCCACGTATGACCACTTGCCAATACTTTGCAGTTTGTGCATTGCCGATTTATTGATTAGAGCGACATCATCAAAGAGGCTTCAAAATGTCACCTATCTATCTATCTATCTATCTATCTATCTATCTATCTATCTATCTATCTATCTATCTATCTATCTATCTATCTATCTATCTATCTATCTATTATTTATCTATCTATTATTTATCTATCTATCTATCTATCTATCTATCTATCTATTTATCTATCTATCTATCTATCTATCTATCTATCTATCTATCTATCTATCTATCTATCTGTCTGTCTATATATCTATCTATCTATCTATCTATCTATCTATCTATCTATCTATCTATCTATCTATCTATCTATCTATCTATCTATCTATATATCTGTCTGTCTGTCTTTCTAGCTATCTATCTATCTATCTAACTATCTATCTATCTATATATCTATCTATCTATCTATCTATCTATCTATCTATCTATCTATCTATCTATCTATCTATCTATCTATCTATCTATCTATCTATCTGTCTGTCTGTCTTTCTAGCTATCTATCTATCTATCTAACTATCTATCTATCTATCTATCTATCTATCTATCTATCTATCTATCTATCTATCTATCTATCTATCTATCTATCTATCTATCTATCTATCTATCTGTCTGTCTGTCTAGCTATCTATCTATCTATCTATCTATCTATCTATCTATCTATCTATCGATCTATCTATCTATCTATCTATCTATCTATCTATCTATCTATCTATCTATCTATCTATCTATCTATCTATCTTTCTATCTATCTATCTATCTATCTATCTATCTATCTATCTATCTTTCTGTCTGTCTATCTATCTATCTATCTATCTATCTATCTATCTATCTATCTATCTATCTATCTATCTATCTATATTTCTGTATGTCTATCTATCTATCTATCTATCTATCTATCTATCTATCTATCTATCTATCTATCTATCTATCTATCTATCTATCTATCTATCTTTCTGTCTGTCTATCTATCTATCTATCTATCTATCTATCTATCTATCTATCTATCTATCTATCTATCTATCTATCTATCTATCTGTCTGTCTGTCTGTCTGTCTGTCTGTCTGTCTGTCTGTCTATCTATCTATCTATCTATCCATCTATATATCTATCAATCTATCTATCTTAAATCCACTTACGTCGTTAGACATCGTTGGGAGGTGTGACCTCCTTCGTTTCATAGTTTTTGACAAGTGAAAATCCACTGGTGACTTGCTAGATCAATCCGAGAATCTGGTAGCCCCTGGAAAATGCGATCGTCTATTTAAATGTCATCCATATCCATATCCATATCAAATGCCCCAATTACGGCTGCCTTATTATTTTTCTTCTTCTTTCGTTCTCAAACTCCTACTACCAAGCCCTGAAAACTGTTTTGCTAGTAGCAGGATGTAGTCTGGAGAACGGAATGCGTTGTGTCGTAGTTTACAGCTTGACTGCGATATTTGCACTTTTCGGTCCGACACATCCGTCTTCAGCAGACATTTTTGAGTACCGGGTTAGCCTTCCTCTTTGATCCCTTCTCCTTAGGCAGTCTGCTCTGTTGCAGCTTGTTATCTAAGATCACTGCATGGTGGTGTAGATGGGCATTGGCAGCTCTGGGTCGCTGGTCCTGACGCTAGCAGTCAGTTGTTGGTCGCTGACCGCGGCAGCTCATGTACTGCTTAGCATCTTGATCCCACGTCTGCCTTTGATGACAGTGGGCTAGCTCATCCATTTCAGCAAACTCCAGCTTTACCCGGGCAGTATATTCACGCGAGATCTCAAAAGTCGAGACTGATGTGAACACCATCCACTCATGCCGTGGCACCTGTCGAAGCAAGAATTGGGGTCAGAAACTATTGCAACATTCTTTAAAATAGAATCAAATAACCGCGTGAAGTACCGCTGTAATTTCTATTCGAATACTGGAGGTTCTTATCATGTATGCCCTGCTCATCTCCTTTACAACGACCTTTGCCCCTCACTCCAAGAAGCACCAGTCACATTTATCAGCGCCATGTACTGATCCATCGACAGTTTTGTCTATTCTGGATTATACTGGATTATATAACTGCAACTAAAATGTGACATCGTTGTTAACCTACGTTAGTTAGAATTCGCCATTTGCTGAGCGAGAGAGAGAGAGTGTGAGGGAGAGAAAGAGAGAGAGAGAGAGACTGAGAATTTATGGGTCACGCCTGTGCGGTTCTTGTGCGTTTAAATTCACCCATTCTGAAATTGTATGCCATTCAATGACCACACGGGTTTCCGTACACAAATATTTATAAGTGTCTAGCTATAAGTCGTTGATGCTGGTTTGTGGGTTTTGTGGGCCCTGAAAGGGACCGTGAGGGGAACAGATTACCAAAGTCATAACATGATTTTTAACACACAGTCGAACAGTGTGTATAATTCGTCTTTCCTGCAAAAACTGCACATAATCTATTTTCTTGCGTGTCAAGTGTGACAACTGCAAGAAATCCATCTTCCACGTGCGGTGTTAGATCTGAGAATGGCATCACATAAAACTTGACATGTTTCAGTGTTTGGCAGTCTATTTTTATTTGTAGAGTAGATTTCGAGTCTGCTTAGCTAATTATCCTAGTTTTTAGTTTTCGCATTTTTTGTCCAATTCATACACTTAACTTGTGTTCTCTACTTCAGTGGACACCTGGGTGCGAGGTCCTCTAATAGGGGCTGAAAAGCTTGAAGAAGTGCTGTGAGTTTCTACATTTAAAATCAAAAGATAAAATAGAAAGATATTTTAAAAAATAAAGAAAGACAATGACAAATACGGCAGAAGTTAATTTAGACAACGTTCACGCAATCAGATGACTGCCGATTAAAACAGACGTACTGAAATAAATTTGAGCGAGTAAGGGAGGTGACCTCAGATCACATCAGGAATGTCACCAGTGATTGTAGGTGTCTGAAAACGTCACAACTGACTCGAGTATCAAAGGATCGTTTATTTTAAAAATATGTGTAGAAACCGTTTCTTCATCATACGCAGTCGGACAGTAACCATTATTTTTTCGAAAAAAGCAGCCGTCATCCTGAGGCTGTCTGTAGAAACCGTTTGAAACCGTAGAGTTCGAACTCAGAGAATATACGTTTGGGCTGTTAACCTCGATATAACAAAGCTTGTAAGTAAAATACAGTGCCAGTGTTCTCATTAAAGAGAGTTAGAAATTGAATTGACAACAATGTATGACGCTGGAATATGACCGTCTTCTAATCCTCAAAGGTTTTCAATAAACACGAGAGTACGGGTTGACATGTACCGGTAAAACTTTTGCAGACGGATATACGAGGTAGATTCCAAAAGTTCGCCGAATTAGTGGATTGTATAAAAATAAGTTACAATAGAATTATCTACACTACATTTCCTTTAAAATAGCGTCCTTCGGCTACACACGTTTGGCAACTTGTATACAGCTGCTGGAAACATTCATGGAACCCATTCTTTGGCACCTCCCCCAGCTGTCTTGTCGCATTGGTGATAACGTCCTCAGCATCCTTGAATTGCTGTCCTTTCAGTGTCGATTTCAGTCGAGGGAACAAGAAAAAATCAGTCGGTGTCAGATCGGGAGATTAGGGAGGATGTTCCAAAGTAATCTCATTGTGCTTTGCGTGGTACTTCTTCACCAGCATGGATCGGTGTGCTGGCGCATTGTCATGCAGCACAATGCAACTGTTTATCCACCATTTTTCCTGGTCGTTTATTTATTATTGCATCTCTTAGATGACGGAGGATATCAACGTACATTTAACCGCTTGGCCCTCAAGAATGAAATCATGGTAGACAATACCCTGGGAATTAATAAAAACTTCCAACATAACTTCTGTGTCCGGGGAGATGTGGGAGATTTCCATTCAGAGGACTGACGTTTTGTCTGAGGATCGTAACAAAAAAAAACACCAGATCTTATCTCATTTGATTATATTGTTGAGAAAATTGATATCTTGATCAGCCATTGTGATAAGGTCTCAAGCTAGGGCCCATCTCGTTTCTTTCTGCTCAGGAGATAACATTTTGGGAACCATGTGTTGACAAACATGGTGCATGTGCAGTTCATTGTGGAGAATATTGTGGCATCTCCCAACTGATATTCCAACTTCTGAGGCTATTTTCTCGACACTAAGTCTTCTGCCAGCACACACAACGTTTCGAATACGATAAATGTTTGCATAGTTGATAGAGGTTGACGGTCGCCCACTACGTGCATCATCATCGACACTAACACCACCTTCACGGAAACGCTTGTGCCACACAAATACTTCCAATTTCTTCATTTTGGTATCACCAAGTGCTTTATAAAGCAATGTTTGTGTATCTGAGAGTGAAAGCTCAAGCAAAACACAGCATTTGACATTTGTACGCTGTTCAATCAAAGGCATGTTCAACTCTGACAACGCAACGAGCACAATACACAAGCACAATTATGTAACTTCTGTTCGAGAGTATATGGGAAGGTCACTTCTGCCATGTCATTTAAGTCAAGGTCACTACCAACTTATAAATATATTTTCCGAAATATCATCTTTCATTCAAATTTATTGAATAATTTGAGTCCGCGGCAAAAAATGATACTTTTAAAGGGGTCCGCGGAAACCAAAAAAAGTCAGAACCGCTAGGATACTTGAATCAATTCTTTTGGGTCTTGTTCGGTTTTTGACAGCCTAGAAGAATTGGGTCATCTGTATGTTTGATATTATTTATTTTATTTATTGATATTACATGAGAGTTATCCTGGGTTATAAATATTCGTCTTTACTGTACGGCATAAAAACATGAATAATGAACACAAGATTCATCATCATCATTCTCGTAACCTAGCAGGTTGGGACCATTACGTAGTTTGTCGAACCAGTTCCCGCCATACGTCTCGATTTTTCGCCAGGGTATTAGTTTCAGCTATAGACCTTCCCGTCCACTCTTTTATATTGTCCTCCCATCTCATTTTTGGTCTCCCTCTCCAACGCTTCCCAGGCACAGTACCTTGCAGGATGGTCTTGGTCAGTCCCGTCGATCGCGATATATGTCCATACCATGTCAATTTTCATGCTTTTAGTATAGTCAATACATTTTTATATTGACTTAACTCCTTCCTAACAATTTCAAGAACACTTTCGTTTGTAACGCATCCAAGTATAAAATACCAAGAATTCTTCGCAAGCATATAATTTTCATTGCGCAAATTGTACGTTCTAGTGCAGTCGTCAGAGTCCAAGTCTTACATGCGTAGAGATATACCGAGGTGACCATTGTATACATTAAACTCAGCTTTGATTTAAGGCTAATGTTCTTGTCTTTCTAGATTATTCGCAGTCTGGCCAGGGCGACCATGGTCATCGCTGTTCTTGACTGGATCTCCGCTCTAGACACCCCCCCCCCCCCCCCCGCATTTATTTCTGCTCTCAGATATTATAACCGCGTAACACTTTTCAGAGGTTCACCTTTGACCATAATCGGGTTTTAAATCCCCTCTGGGGAGTTGCCCATGATCTTACTCTTCTCTGCACTGATTTCAATCCCAAATTTCTGGGCAGCTTTATCCAAGTTTGCGACTAGCCTTGCGAGTTCAGGCAGAAAGGTAATGTCGTCGGCAAACCAAAGGTTGGTGAGGAAAAGTGTCGGAGAGAGGAGACACCCCTGACGCGCGACGAATGTCGTGCGGAACCACTCACATGCGGTCCTGTTGAGGTAAACTGCACTGCTAACATCGGAGTATAGTTTCTCAATGACGTGGGTGAGCCGCCATCTTATCTTGTACTTGCGCAGAGTTCCCCAAGGGCCTCATGTCCCACCCAATCAAAAGCCTTTTAAAAGTCAATGAAGACCTGGTACAATTTTTGTTTGTGCTGAGTGTATTTGTCATTGATCACGCGCAAGTTAAAAATGTCTTCTATTGTGCTTCTGCCAACTCTGAAACCCGCTTGTTCTTCCGCAATAATTTCTTCTGCTCGTGGCTGCAGTCTGTCAAGGATGACCTTGAGCATAGCTTTACTGCCGTGCCTAATCAGACTGATGGTTATGTAGTTCTGACACTGTTGGAGGTTAGCCTTCTTTAGTATCACTATGATCAATGATAAGAAGATAAAATTAACACCTTTGAAATGTGAATATACAAAAGAATGCAGCACATCTTCTGTAAAGAAAAGAAAACAAATAAAGAAGTCTAGGAGAAATTATGGGTACAATGAGAATTGATTAACGAAATCAGAGTCCCACATTTAAGATATTTTGTCCCATCAAAAGACGTAACACCTTCATAAAAACAATACTGGAAGGAAAAGAGAAGGGTAAACACGCCAGAGGTAAACAACCCTATAAGTAAAAGAATAACATCAAAGATGAGTAAAAAAAACCTGGCAGATTGTACCGTCAAGGGAAGAGACGGAGGACGTTGGAGATTCATTACAGACGACCTTTTATGCGGAGATGGTACATGAACTGAACACGTACAATTAAAAGACGAAAATATAATTAACCCAAGTCGGTTAGTGTACGACTTCAAGCAGAACGTCAGCACTTTGTGTGTGTGACGTAAGGGTTTCGTGCCCTGGAATATTATTGTGAGAAGTTCCCGGCATGCCCCGGTAACCCCACCCAGCCCAAAGATGCCAGATTGGACGATGTTTTGTGCGTTTGGTTTATTTTACTATACCGGCGCTTGCTTGCTTATCACGGTAATTGGACAGAGAGTACTAATTCCCGGTCTCGACATGCCGCATTGTGTCGTTCATTAAATGGGTACATGTCTTGTAGTTAAAGAAAGCAAAAGGATGAGAAAATTCAACTGGTATCTTTGAAAAAGTCGAGACCTAGCTCAATGATTTATAACAGATCATCACCGATATCGTCTGCTATATAATTACCTTTATCGTTACTAGACCAGCGCCGCCTGGTTTATGACCATGCTAATTCGTTACTTTTTAGTTGCTTCTAATTCGAATCAGGCTAATAGGACCTTTTGAAAATCTCTTGGCAACTGTCAAAAGAAGGAAACTCGTTTGGTACGGTAACATGTCGAGATCAAATGGTCTTGCAAATACGATCGTGCACGGAAAGGTGCAAATCAGACAACGAAGAGGTAATCCCCAAAAGAGGTGGGAGGACAACATAAAAGAATGGACCAATCTCCGACCAGAAGAGGCACAGACAGCGGCCGCTGGCAGAGAAGGGTGGCGTGGGTTGCAAGGATGTCTTCATGTGTGCCCCAACGACCTCAATGGTTACGGGATGGCCTGACCTGAATTCTAATCTTTATTTTGGACTATACAGAGAGAATACGTTAATACAAAATTGATTCTTAACTTAACTTTATTGTACTGGTTTAGAATGTCATACATAGTCTGTATACAACCAGTTTATTCCACTCCACCGATTCTAAACATGACTGAATCATATTCAATCTATTTTTGAATGTATTAACTGATTCTGTCTCCATCACATCATATGGCAATGCATTCCAAGTATTCACCACTCTCTGACTAAAAATAGTTTTTTCCTAATATCTAATATGGACATGTCTTTAAATAATTTGAAGCTGTGCCCTCTAGTTCTTATAGCCGGTTGAACTTTGAAAAACTTGTTAAATTGCAATTTATACTTTCCGTTGATTAATTTATAAACCTGTATTAAGTCACTTCAAATTCTTTTCTGTTTTAGACACAGCAGACCAGTTTTTTCTATGTCTCTCCTCATAACTATAATTCTGGAATCCCACGATAATTGTTGTAACTCTTCTTTGTATCCTTTCTATCATGTCTATATTCACTCTATGATACGGACTCCACTTCTGAATACAATACTCCTATTTAGGTCTCACCAGTGATTTATATATTTTGACTAACACTTCCTTGCTCCAATGTGTAATGCTTCTTTAGTCCCTTTATGCATGCCAATAATGCACATTAAATGCTGAATTAAAACAGTAAATCCAAGCAATGTAAATGAGAAGTTTCAATTAGATCTTTGGAATAAGACATGCCAAATTTTAAAATACGATATACAGACTACAATTATACCAAGCCATAGAAGAACTTCCAAAAGAAAGGAAATCACTCTAGCTACAATGATACAGTTTGTGCCAAGGTCAGATGGGCGGCTAACATTCCATTAACGGGGACATTCCGTGGAACGAGAAAGAAGTGAAGACCCATGGAGAATTTAATAAATAAGTTTTAGAAATGGGCCTGAAAAACTTTTCGAGATAGAAAAGCGAACGATGAATAGTTCATCCCGCGGGATGGACTGGCCAAAGACCTAGGTCCGCATTGGTATAACACTGCAAAAGATCGGGACACACACATAATATTAATGGCTTTCTTGTATTCGACATTTTTGCCGGTCTGACGCCTAGGATAGTGTGTGAGACAGTTCACAATACAGTGTATCAACGACTTCCAATGTTACTGGAAAGAAAAAAGACGGTTTTGGGCATGTGTATTAATTATTACATTGTAATAGAATTATAATGTCCACATTTAAATGCATAGTTTTAATTGGCTATAAATTCACGCAGAAAGACTTGGAGAATCTTGTGATAACAGCAACAGTCTAGAATGTCAAAGAAAAACAGATTGGCCGAAGATGCAGCAGTGAATGTGTTGATGTTAGTTAGCACCTCATAGCTTGTAACTTCCTTGCAAATTACCAAGACCATATTCCACCTCCAAATGGCAGTTTTGGAAACAGACTGCAACTTTTACAGCTAGCCTACAAGAACAAGGATCAGAGAGGAAAAGTGAACATGTTCCTAAAAATGTTGTGCTGCAATCGGGGAGAAATGCGTAGATATCGCAGCCTCACTGTAAACTATGACATGGGACGAACGCCGAAGACGAAGTATTGTTTACATAGGGTTTTGTGGCGAAATTGTTAGTAGTTCGGCTAACAACCAGAACTTGACTGGGTTAAATTTATGAAACAACAAGGATTGTGCTTCTATGGAGAGTAAATTCATTATGAAACATTCGGGGACGGCGTGGACTAGTAGTCAAGTGACACAACTCACAAACCGAAACTCACAGCAGCAGCCTTTACCACGGGGAAGCAAACCCTTAGAAAATGCAAGAGGAAGCAGACCCTTATATAAAATGTATGGCGAAGTTGGATACACTGGACCGACAGGAGCAAAAGAAAAACATAGTGCAACGTACACAGCCTTGGGAAATAGAGAAATAAGGTGAATGCAAACAAAAGAAATTAATAAAAAATTATAAAACATTCGAGATGAAGTCGGATGCACTAGATACATTGTCATCATCATCATGTAGCATGTCCTTTGTAGAACGTCGCTCCCATCACAGTCTGTTGTAAAGAAACTCGTTCCCTTGCCAAAACTCCAGCTTCCGCCACTGTCATACTCAGGCACTCCTGGATATTTTGGTGCCATCGTCTTCTTGGTCTACCCCTTCCTCTTTTGCCTGGCACCATACCTTCCATCACCGTCCTCTCAAGACCGTTGTGTCTCTTGATGTGACCAAAGTATTTGCATTTTCTAGCCAAAATGGAATTGATAAACCAGTTCTTCTCTATGCTCAACTCTTGCCGAATGTCTACATTTGTTCTTTTCTCTGTCCAGGGTATTCTGAGGATCTTTCTGTAACATTTTGACTCGAAGGATTCGATTCTTTGTCTAGAAGTTTTGGTAATCGTCCATGCTTCACAGCCATAAGCTGCCACAGGAAAAACACAGGCTCTCAAGACTTTTACTTTTATCGTTTTGTTGGTGCCCTGCCATAATTTCTTCAGGCTGTTCAGTCTCTGCATTGCCATAGCTAGTCTTCTTCTGATTTCTTTCGAGCTGTCACCATTTTTGTCGATTCTGGAGCCCAGATATTCAAAATGTGTAACCTGATCTATTTCATCACCACCCACTGTAAATGTATGCTGACATTGTGTTTTATCGGTGGTCATTATCTTTGTTTTGTTTATGTTTATGAGATACATTGTAAGGCAGAATAATACAAACGAAACATACATCGTTTACAATGTACACAGACGTTAAAAAAAATCCTAAAACAGATAAGAGAAATAGAGACTTTAGTGCACAAGGCCACAACTTGATTATAAAGTGGGATGACCAATTCTTTTCCTCACCTTCTTCAACAGTAAGCCAAGTAACCATTATCAGCTGGGTCGACTGAAAATTACAAGTAACGGGAGTTGAACTTAGCACCTTCGCCGTTAAAAAAACTAGTGCCAGACCACTTCGCTCGTCATCAGACCTTACATATGTTCCTATGTCTCTCTACGATCATTCACTCTCTCCTTATTTATATATATATATATATATATATATATATATATATATATATATATATATATACACATGTATATGACACATTTGATAACTATGAGCACATTTGAACTATTGAGCTGCTTTAAAATTGTTCTCCCGCAAGTTATGTAGAAAATATCTGGCCACCCTGACCCAGCCAGCAGCGCTGTGAGGAGATATGTGTGTGTGTACCAGCACTGTGTCTCATGACGGCACTAACACTCAATCCCACTTCATGTTTTCTCCTGTGAAATTCACGAAAGGGCAGCCTTTCTGCGCCCTGTAGCCCAGACATCGGGCTGGAGCAGGCGGAAAGAATTGCTATTTATTCGTTTTGATGTTGGATGTAACGACTGTGTTTGGATTAGTGCTTCAAACTGGCAAAAATAGCAACCGTTGTTGACAGCATGGGTTGCTTTCGGCAGAGTAGAGACGACGAAGATGACAAACTCAGAAAAGAAGCAAACAAGAGAATAGAAAGACAGCTTGCTAAAGACAAATTATTATACAGGGGAACTCATAGGTTATTATTGTTAGGTAAGTATCATATGAGCATTTATTTTGCGTTAATACTGGATTGTAGCCCCGGCGAGTCGAGAAATACTTTGCAGACTATGAGACTCGTTTCTGTTTTCATTTTCTAATGAGCTTCCGTTGTGATTTCTATTCTGAAGGTGCGGGAGAGTCAGGGAAATCAACAATTGTGAAACAGATGCGAATTCTACACGTTAATGGATTCGGTCCTGAGTAAGTAGTACAGTTTCTATCTGTTAAAAGTCCAAAAGTTTCTTATAGAGACAGTTCTTCGCGACTTGAAGTGTATTATGTATGCGTGAATGATCCCAACCGGGAGCGCGAAAGGGGAGTGGCTTTGCTTATTTGAAAGATTTGTGTGCAAAATTTGATTACAAAAGGCACATATTTACTGCTGTTATTGTTTGTTTCAATTCCAGAGAGAGGAAACAAAAAATAGAAGACATAAAAAAAAATGTACGAGATGCTATTCTGGTGAGTGCCTGTTCGTGTTGACCCTGTTTTCCCCCCGGGATTAGTTCACTATTCCAATATGGCCGACTGCATAGTTGCAAGATCCTGGTACGGCCACTTGTCTGCTAAGTCTCGCCAACTACAAATAAATAATGCAGCAAACCACGAACATCAGCATATGATCTCCATCACTTTTTCACACACCACCGCGTATTTGTTTGCATCGTCATAGTTGCATACAGTTTTGTCACATTCATGCTGTGTGTCCTCATAAGGTCATATATTCTTCTTCACTGCAGTATCACCGCCTCCTCCCCGTCATCGCCATACATAATAATACAGCTAGTAAAATAACAAAACATAATAAAAAGTCATATTCTTTCCAAGAACTAGTGAAACTAAAATGTTTATTTGCTGCAATCAGCAATTATTTTATGTTGGTTTGTTAGCAGCATTGTATTGTGATATGATGATTGTTTCACTTGTTGTAGTTATCACAGTTGTGAAACACACATGACATATATTATGAGATTTTAATTGTTAGCTATATATATATATGTAAATTAATCAAAGTGGAACTAACAGATCCAGTTTCAATAAGACGGGGTTGCTTGTTTTCACCAAATCTTTATAACACATAATGATGATGGTAGAAGATGTAGTGGGGTGTCAGTCGATGGTATAAAAGTTTATACTATCAAATTTGCCAATGATCAGGCCATAGGGGGAGGATCAGTAGCAGCGTTGCAAATGCTGCTTGAATAAATTAACAGTACTGCCAAAGAGTTTGACATGAAAATCAACACATTGAAGACATATACTATGGTAATACCAAACAACATAGGCCAGTGAATATAATCGTCAAACAAGCACAGAAGTTTCCATTTGTAGGACAAACTGTTAAAGAAAATGCTTGCAATGAGATGGAAATTAAGACAATGATTACATTGGCAAAAAAAGCCTTCAGAGAAAAACAAATTGATAACCTCAAAGAATACCATAATAGAACTGAGGAAAAGAATAATCACTACTTATGTATGTCCAATTGCACTGAGAGGGGCTGAAACATGGGCTCTAGCAAAGAAAAATGAAAAAAAAGCTTGGAAGCGTTTTAATTAAATGTGCTACAGCAGAATGAAATGAGTGAGTTGGACAAAAAGAAGATACAATGACAATGTCCTCACTGAGGTAGGCACATAAATACAAATATTGAAAATGATACAAAAGTGAAGTTTGAATTGGCTGGGACACAATATGGCTTTGCTTGGCTTCATTGTTCTCAATCTCCCGCTACCAAGCCCTGAAAGGGTTTTAAGTAGCAGAATGTAATCTAGAGAACGGAATGCAGTGTGTCGTAGCCACTTCAGCAGGCATTTTTTTAGTACCGGGTTAGCTTTCCCTCTTCGATCCCTTCTCCTTAACCAGTTTGCCATGTTGCAGCCTGTTATCCAGGACCACCACATGGAGGGGTAATATGGTTTTTGCAGCTCTGGTTTACAGAAGAAACTAGGCGAGATCCAGGGGAAAAGAGGATGAGAGCATCCAAGGCTCACCTTTACATCTCATACATGTTGAGACATTAAAGTATGAACCTATGGTGAAAGGAACTGTAGAGGATATGGTGAGATGGAGATATACCCTAAGACAATCTTGTAACCAATCTTATCAACCAAATGATAATACATAAATATCTCAACTCATCCATCAAATTATGTCTTTGGGAAATCCAACTTCCTTGCAACTTCTGTTTGGCTATTGTTAATTTGTCCCTGTGTGATACTTCAACACTGTACACCTATCTTGTTCTTGGTCTCCCCATTATGGTGTGGGTATATATTTATATTGTAACACTTTTGTTTCAACTGAAGTATTTTCCTATCAATCATGCTTTCCATATCTGTAACAAAAGGAGATGATACTTACCTGAGAATTTTCTTAATTTTAAATGATTATTATCATTTTCTTATTTGCATTCTTTTGAAAAAAGAATTTTAAAAAAAATATTATATATTAAGTTAATGCAATTCTTTTAACCATTTGCATTGTACCGTGTATAAAATTGGTAGATCATCTACTCCACGGACACACAGACACATACACAAATATATATTAATGGACACGCTGTTTAAGGCTCATTTAGTTTTGAATAATGAAGTGCTGACAAGCTTGGTGGCAGGCATACTTGCAAATAATTAGGGAGTGTATTTAGATGTTGTACAGACTGCACACACACACACACATCCTGAATGGGACTAGCCAAGGTCTAGAGAGCTTATAAATGACACCAACAAAAATATTCTTGTAAAAGTAACACAATTGACTACATAATAAAAAAACTGCCAACACTCCTCTGAAAGAGATCTTAACTTTTTCACTAGGATGAATGCATAACAGTTAACCTTCTTACAGGTAATATGTATCAAAACATATATCTGCAGAGATAGTTTCTGTAGCAGTATATTTTATAAGATGTTGAGAGGGAACGGTGTGGTTAAGTGGCACAGCCCACAATCCGAAGGTGCTGGGTTTGATCCACATCACAGCACCGGCCGTTACCCCAAGAAAGCAAACCCGTAGAAAATGCAGGAGGAAGCAGATCCTTACATAAAATGCATGCTGAAGTCGAATGCATTGGGCCGACAGGCACAAAATAGAAACCACAGTGCAACGCACACCGTCTTGGGGATTAGAGAAATAAGGCGAACGCAAAACAAACAAATAAGATGTTGCAATACATATGTACAACCTTTCTTTGTCACCTTTTGCAACATTTATGATTGCCTGTAATGACGAATACCTGAGGCTCTAGAAGGGAGAAGAGCTAAAATTAAAAGGTGATTAAAGATCTTTGAGAAATATGTTTCACAAAAAAATAAAAGGCACATAATTGGGGTGATTTGAATTTTAGCTTCTGGTGAAGCATCGGTATACCATTACAACTGGACCCTTTATATAAAGCCTGTATAAACTCAAATTTGTAGTTCAAATCTTGCACAATAATATAAGAACGTGCAGGTTGGAAACAGAAGTTCATGCCATTATATGTATATGTATATATATATATATATATATATATATATATATATATATATATATATATATATATTAGGAAAGACAGAGGGACCCGGGACCACATATTCAATTTAAGGAATATCTATGAGAAATGTAGAGAGTTTAATGTAGACCTGTACACATGTTTCATTGATTACACTAAGTCCTTCGATACGGTAAAATATCAAAATCTGTGGAGAATCATGAAGGAAATAGGGTTTCCTTTGCATATAGTCCATATCATTGAAACATTATACCAAGATCAACAAGCCGCTGTCCGAGTATCTGGGCAAACATCAGATTGGTTTGCAGTACAAAAGGGAGTCCGACAGGGATGTATCCTCTCACCTTATCTGTACAATATATATGGGGAATGTATAATGAGAAATGTACGAGAAGATGAGAACATCGAGAGTTTCGACCCATTTACGATTGGGGGTACGAGATTCCAGAGTTACGATACGCAGATGACACAGTGATACTATCAAGAAGTGCAGAAGGGCTAGAGCAGCTACTTTCAGCCGTTAATGGACATAGTAAAGATCAAAATCTGTTCATAAACAAAACAAAGATAATGACCACCGATAGAGCACAATGCCAGCATAAGTTTACAGTGGGTGGTGAGGAGGTGGATCAGGTTGCGCATTTTGGGTGTCTGGGCTCCGGAGTTGACGGGAGTAGTGACTGCTCGAGGAAGATCAGAGGAAGACTAGCTATGGCAATGCAGAGACTGAACAGCCTTGGGGGGGGGTGGGGGGTGGGGTGGGGGGTGGGGTGGGTTGTGGCAGGGCACCGGCAAAACGATAAAAGTAAAAGTCTTGGGAGCCTGTGTTTTTCCTGTGGCGGCTTATGGCTGTGGAGCATGGACGATTGCCAAGGCTTCTAGACAGGGAGTCGAATCCTTTGAGTCGGGATGTTACAGAGGGATCCTCGGAGTGCCCTGGACGGAGAGGGGAAAAATGTGGACATTCGGCGGGAGTTGAGCATGGAGGAGAACTGGTTTGTCAGTTCCATATTGGCGTGAAAATGCAAGTGCTTTGGTCACGTCGGGAGACACGGCGGTCTTGGAAGAACGGTGATGGAGGATGTGGTGCCAGGCGAAAGAGGAAGGGGTGGACCGGTAGGATGGTGGCACCAAGGTGTCCAGAAATGCCTGGGTGTGACAGTGGCGGAGGCTGGTGTTTTGGCAGGGGAACGAGTTTCTTTCAGACAGACTGTGATGGGAGCGACGTTCTACAAAGGACATGCTACATGATGATATATATATATATATATATTAATATATTACCTAGTTGCTCCTCTTCTACCATGATGTGTAGATTATTATTTTTCTTGTGGCTAATAGTTTAAACAGGATGAAGTTTCTAGCCCCATGCACACCCCTCTTTTGTCACCTTTTACAGCATGCTGGGAAGGCTACAGGGGTCATCTTCTTTTCTACCATGGTATGGTACCACATAATCACAGTAATGTCATATTTTAATCATAAATACAAATGAACTTGATAATGTCACTGATGTAGCACTTAAAGTGAATAAAATTGATAACTAGAGTCCAAATATTTTGTTGTTGTTCTAACAGACAATTACAGGTGCAATGAGCACTCTAAATCCACCTGTAACTTTGGAGATGTCCAATAATAGATCTAAAGTGGATTACATTCAGGACAAAGCTAGCCAGTCAGACTTTGATTATCCCCAGGTGAGTACACAATTCTTTGCCGATGGCAGTGAGAAAGATGGTTGTTTAAGTTTTTAAAAAAAGCCTTAGAAATTTGAAGTGGTAACAAAGTAAATAAGCATATTGGGGAGATGTTGAGATTAAAAAGAGTTAATGAACAAAATCAGTCAGGCAACTAAACTATTTTGGCATTTGCTGAAAATAATATTTAGAGTAACAGTAGAGAGAAAGACAATGCTAGAAGTGTGAGTTGTTGTGTAACCAGCTCTGTGAACTGTTCAATCTTTTGCAATCAATGCCAAGTTTATTCTTCTTCTGCATTTGTCCTGAAAAGGACGTATCATAGTCTACACCGAGGCTTTCGGCCTGACACATTCAATTTCAGCTGGCGTTTTTGGGTACAGGGTTTGCCTTCTCACTGTGATCCCTATCCTCTTAGCCAGACTACACTAGTGTAGACGGTTTTCAGGACGGCTGCTTCTTGATGGAATAGGGTCTTGGTCAGCTGTGGTTTTTCACTGACCATAATGCAAGCAGCTAGCTAGTTGATCACTGCTGTCATCGCATTCACTGTGCTGTATCTTTAACGATGCAGTGCAACATCAAGAGATTGCCAGGAAAAGGGGGATCCAATGCAGCTGACCTTTGGTGCAGAAGATGTACGTATCGGACCGAAAGGTGCAAATATCGCAGTCAAGCTGTAAACTAGTGTCACAACGCATTCCGTTCTCCGGACTACATCCTGCTACTTGCAAATCCCTGTTCAAGGATTGGTTGCGGGAGATTGAGAATTAACGAAGAAGAAGAAGCTGACCTTTGATGTGAAAATGGCATGCATTTGATCTGCTCTAGAGGCAATAACCAAAGTAAATTGTTTGCTCTGGATAAGAAGTTAGAAGAGAAGCATGAACAGTCATTAAACAAACAGGATTACTGGAGGCTTCAGCAATTTTGTTTTACAGAAGCTTAAGAACACCATGAACGATTAATGGGCATGTGTTGGGAAATACTAGGTATCAAGCTTGCATATTATATACATAAGAAAAAAAGCAATAATCTTTGTTTGGTCAAGTTTTAAGAAGAGGTGGGTTGAAGCACAGACTGTGAAGTGGAGAAAAAGGATAAAGGACGGCAAAAAAGAAAAGCTACTGGAGAATTTAGCGTTATGGTGTTGAACTAGTGTGATCTGTTATGGTATGCGTCAGTCAGAATGGCACGTGATGATGATGGGACCATTTCACTAATTCAGAGGCCCAAAAGAATATGACTGCATTGTCCTTCTTTTCATGTCCTAGAAAATGACTAGGAAGAACTGCATTGGGATAGCAACTTTATCACATAAACCATCTATTCAGATGAATTGCTAGACAAATGGTCGGAAGGGTCTACTGGTCATGTAATAAATAAAGAAATGACACACCCAAATTAGCATTACAATATCAATAAACTGCAACCCGGTGAGCAGAACACAATATTCACAGTTAGGACAGAACATATTAGATTTCACAAATTAAACTTAACTGTTGCAACTGCACCCACCCATGTGAGGTAGTCAACATGTGCTGCTCGCTTACCCAGAACTCACTGCAGAAAGAGAAACGTTATTGCCTGGCACTGCAGCAATCATTAGCACCTTATACAGCTCCAATTATCAGCTACAAAACACCAGTAAATTCTTCAACCTACAAGTTTGACATTGATTGCGAAAGAACAAACAGCCTGACAGACCTAGTTAATTAACAACACAACATTGCTTAAATCACATTTCTACAGAAACAGCAGTTGTGAACTCGGTTTACAATCCCAAGAGTACCATGTTTGAATCACATCATGCTCAGTTTGACAGACTCTTACATTTTCAACCTTATGTCCCTTATATTCAGCAAATCAATTCTGTTCCAGCTCACACATTTGTCTTGTCCTTGTTAGTTGCTGTTGTTGTTTAATGCCCACAATGAGTATATTTACTCTTTTGTGCGCCCTGAAAAGGTCACTAAGTTGTGAGTTGTAGCTTTCCTCACATCCTGAGCATGTTGATGAAGGTGGACCCTGGTCTTCCAGGCGGTTGTGCTGTGCTTGGCTTCATCTGCGTGACACTCACTACTGTGGAGATAAATTCGATCTGCATCTCGTCAGCCAGACGGCCTTGAAGCCTGTTTCCAGGGTACGCTACATGAAAGAGAGATAGTGGTCTTGGTCAGTATATTGTCTCTGACATGACGTCCTGGTCCGTAGGTTGTGCGTGACCGGATTAGTGTCTCAGTTCCCCTATTCTTGTTAGTAAAATGATGTAATGACTGACAAACAAGCAATGTTCAATTACTGTTTTGCATGGGAACATTGACAGATATGTACTAATGTTTCAATGTGAAAATGGGGCTTCTTTATCAAGGACACAGCACAAGTAGTGCAAATTAAAATACCAAACCTAATAATAGCTTTCCATCGCAAGCGATGACAACAGCAATCAGACATGTTGGGCTGCACCTCACCTGAGAGTTCGGAGGTGGCTGTATAGTCCAATTCTGGCATGGAAAATCCTTCCACATACGTTGCATTTAATGTCAGAATTGGACATGCGAATGTCAGTTTTGTCTTTACGCAAAGTGCGTTTTTTCTGTGCTTCGGCAATGGAGGTGCCTCTGATGGTGGTTTTACACCATGCCTTGCGGTCCTGTGCGAGACATTCCCATGCGTTTGCATCAATACTGAAGCGTGTCAAGAGATACTTTGAGGGAGTCTTTGAAATGCTTCTTTTGGCCACTGGCATGACGCAGGCCATCTTTCAAGTCACCATACTTTAGTTGTTTTGGGATGCGGTTGTCTGGCATGCGCACGATGTGGCCGGCCCACCTGATCTGGGTCTTCTGTAACAGTGTGTGGATGCTCAGCATTTTTGCCTTCATGAGGATCTCGGTGTCTGGTACCCTATCCTGCCACTTTATTTTGAATAATCTACGGAGGCACCTTGTAGGGAAGTGGTTTATTTTCCTAGCATGCCTGCTGTACACAGTCCACGTCTCACTGGCATACAGAAGGGTGGGGGAGCACTACAGCTTGGTAGACTTTGAGTTTCGAATCAAGCTTAAGACCCTCTGATTCCAGACACTGTTGCGTAGTCTCCCAAAGGCAGCACTGGCCTTAGAGATTCTGTTACTGACCTTGCAGTCAATAGTAGTTTTCCTGGAAAGAGTGCTACCAAGGTACGTGAAGCTGTCTACTGATTCGAGACGCTCATTCTTTAAAAAAATACAGAACCTACCCAAATATCGGTAGGATAAAATTGATGTAGAAATACCTTCTAGAGGTGATGGTGGGAAAAGCCCTGTAGCAAGACCTCACACAATGACAGATTGGCGGTTACCTGCACCGCCAAAGGCAAGAGTGCAGGTTCTATATTGCTGGGCAAGCTTAATTGTGAATAGGAAAAAGTCTGAAGGCTGGACACCCTAGAGCTGTGTCTTTCCCAGGCCTAGTAAGCTGCAGGAAGGAACCCACCCACATCTTGATCTTGATGACCCTTCCTTAGCGTAGCTGCGGGTCCCAACTTTGTCTCCAGCAGATGCTGTCTTGGGACACGCAAGTTCAGTGCATGGTAAGTGCTCCTCTAGAGGCATCTCGGAAGTTGCAGCGTGCAGCAAGGAAGTCTGACCAATGCATTGGAAGTCTTCCTCGCTGTCTCTTCTTGCTTCGGGGGTACCAGACTGCTGTCGCTGTGCTCCATCCTTTCATCATAACATGTGACCTGCCCATCTATATTTTGCCTTGTCTGCATGGATTACCGCATCATTTACCAGGGACAATAGTTTTTTTGTCAGGATTGTGGATCACCCACATATTTAATACAAATAGACAAATGTGGGATTAAGATGGCGAGCAGTGCATTAGCTGCAGAGGTCAGCGAAACAGACCTGCCAAGACCCCTTTACACCATCATATGGTGATCCAGGATAACAGGCTGCAACAGAGCAGACTGGCGAAGTGGAAGGGATCCAAGAGGGAAAGTTAACCTGGTACCCAAAAATGTCGGACCGCAAGGTGCAAATATCGCAGCAAGTTGTAAACTACAACACATTCCATTCTGCGGACTACATCCTGCTACTTGCAAAGCCCTTTTCAAAGCTTGGTAGCGGGAGATTGACTACGAATGAAGAACAAGAAATACAAGTCCAAAATGCAAATTATGGAAAACCGTGACTGCACCTTCTAAATACTGAACAGAGTGATTGGCGGAACAAAAGGACAACTTAGGGCAATGATCTACTTGATTGAATACCATGATTCCAGTGTTTCAGTAAGGCCAAATCTTAAAATAGGTACCACCAAAAGTACTATGAATCTGTTGCCATTGGTCATCAAGAAATTATAAATATTTGTGAAGGATGTGCAATTTTGATGAAGTGGTTTTAGCATCCTTTCATTCTTTCTTTACCACCTCTTTATAAACAATAAGGATATGGTCAAGGGATCTCCTTTGTCATGCGCCATTTGCACACTTGACCTCCTGGCATTTCTTTGCAGAAGGGGGTATTTCATCATGTGAGGGTTATTTCATGAATATTCAACATTCTTTTTCATTCCAAAAATGACTATCCATATAATGTGTTCTTGTATATGTATTTTTATATGTTGACTTGAATATATCTAAAGATAGCAGTGGTTAGCTTGAGGCTTTTAATATCTACATGGGGCTTGTCCAAGAATGGTGCTGGTTATGGCCATATGTGCTATCACAGCTCCTCGTATGTTGGAACCCGTTGTAGCAGCTGCCATTTTATGAGTGAGCAGACACATTTATCAGTAGTTCCTTCCTAGCTTTAGTTTGTGTCTAAAATATCACTCATAGGCTTTGCTCAGATTAACACATTCCCCCTCTTTGTTGTGTTTCTTGTATCGTTTGTAGCATCTGACAGTATGAGGTACTTATGAGTTTTAAAATGCATTTAATGTTCCTGAATTTTGTTATTATGTTCAGTAATAACTGCATACCGACAAACAAAAGTGCAATAACAAATATACTACCAAACATGTGAAAACGGAATATACTACCAAACATGTGAAAACTAAATATGCTACCATCATTTTTGGGACCCGGTTTGCCTTCCCTCTTCAATCCCTATTCACTTAGTCGGGCTGCATGGTTGCAGTCTGTTTCCAGGGCCACCAGTTGGAGGTGGAATGTGGTCTTGGTCAGTTATGGGTCACTGACCCTGACTTAAGCAAGCAGCTTTGCATCTTTGACCTCACTTTGCACTACAGACTATTGTCCGCCTTCTGAAGTAAGCCCTGTGATGTAAGAAGAGCCACAGTAATCCGTTATAAAAAAAAATGTAAAATGCTATCTTAACATGAAAAGGATGATGAACTATGTGAAGTCTGAAGGAGACTCTTAAATGCTGTCAAATAGACATTAACATCTGGGAGAACCTGGCTACAAATGGAGGAGCACGGTCACAGACAGCGAGCGTCTCCATATCCAGGCAGCCCAAAATAGACGTGCAATCAGGAAGTCAAGAGCAGAGAAAATAGCAGATAACTGCTGACTACGTTTGCCAGTCGTGCCATAGACTTTCCCAGGCTCAAATTGGCTTGATCAGTCATTAGTGCACACACAAACTCAAGGTTGTATTATGACATGTGATGGTGTTGGTGGTGGTCCTCATTGACGACGATGGGCTAAATTGATATATATTCTGAAATAGTGGCACTTCTTCTAGCATGAGGTATGGTATAGAGGTTTGCTAGAAAGATTTCCAGACTATTCTATCTGCTGTCTTCCGCTTGGCCTGCTTCCAGTCTAGTCCTTGATTTTAAAAATAGAAATAGCCTGTAATTTGTGCCAGTTGGCCATGTTTAAGGTCCGTTGGGTTTTAAGCAGCTGTGTAGACAAACAGAAAATAATTGGTTTGTATGTGTGTATGTTTTTATAAATCGCCAGCAAATGAAGGAGAGACTAAGAATAATGGTGGCCTGAAGCACCTGGCCAGCTGATGATATACTACCCCTGTTGCTTCCATCTCTATTAATATTCATCTTAGATCAATATTGTCCCATCCCTTAACTGATCAGATCTTGTTAGGTGACAAGCTTCACTGTGGTTAACATCTATTTCTCTAACATATGCCCCTAGGGGCATTTGTAGAACAGAAAATATAATTCAACAACTAGGACGCTAACCTCGGCTATTTCATAATAAGGTCTTTGACCTCATTGTGTCCTTGTTACTTTTCTTCACCCGGGTAGTTAACTAACATGAGCTTCCATTTTTATTAGAACTGATCATTCTTCTTCTTCTTGTTCCTATTTCGCTCATTATGGAGCATACGGTCACCACTACAGTTGGTCCCTTACAGGACGCCTGCACGATAGCACTCTGTGTGTTTTGTAGTATACTGGCATATATAGAAAATGTTATGTTATACTCAAATGTTATGTAATGTGACATGATCAAACTGACTGCCCATTGTAGCAGTCCTGTGGACGAGAGAGATAGTGTAAGACTCCAAATGCACGGGAAGATAATATTCAAAACGTACATGATGTCAGGAACGCCACTGTAACCCGCTACCCCAAATACGTCATCAATCCTTATTTTTATACCCTGAGGTGTAGTGGTTCTCAGGATATAACGTCTGCAGGGTGTGGCAGGTTACATGTCTATTAATCTAATCTTCTTTCTCGGTCCTGGTAACACTTCGTGCGAGGAAGAAGATGAGTGCGGAAACGTATGTTGAATTGGAACAATATAGACATTTACCACAATGGCCTCTCCGATTTTTGGCCAGCAGACTGTGCTTCATTCTAAGTGTCTGGACAGTGATTTAAGTTTATTCTTCGTTCATTCTCAAACTCCTGCTGTCCAGTCATGTTAAGATCCGACTTAGCAGACATTTTTTAGTAACGGGTTAGCGTTTTTTGATCGCGTATCCTTAGCCAGCCTGTTTGGTTGCAGCCTGTTATACAGGATCACAGCATGGAGGTGTAAACCGGTCTTGGCAGCTCTGTTTTGCTGGCACTGACTAAAGCAGTCAGCTTTGGTCGCTGACCTCTGCTCAGTATCTTGATCCATGGACAGTGGTTTGACATTCCGAGTCTGTCTAGACTGTGTTTGAAGATATAGATTTACCTTGCAGTCACCACAAACAGCTTCATCAGTGCTTCATGCCACTGTGTTACTGGCGGTCCGAAATGGGAGCAAAGAATAGAAACACTGCTACCTACTAGGGATGTTAGTACTATAAGGAAGTACTTATTGTGTGCCAAGAAAGGTCTACTGCAGAACTGACAAAATTGGTGTGATTGATGAATGAACATTTGATTATTGTGTTGCCTTCCACTAGAGTTTCAGTGACAGTTGTATCTTTTAGTTGAAAGCAAATCCTCTCTCAAATGTTGAAGGTGACTCAAATTGTAGTAGTATGTTTCATTTTTCCTGTAACTGTTTCACAGTTCTGAAACAGTGTTGAATTTTAAAAATCTTTTCCCCTGTCTCAGTGGTTTTGGGAGGTTTATATGTGTGACAGAGATGAGAAGAGGACCACTGCCACACTGAAAGCACATTGTATTAGATCACTAGTCTGTCTAACCTCTCTAGGGTAGAATATGCTTCTTGTGTACAACCCCACATTCACACAGACCAAAAAAGGTACTGAGTGTGGAGTAGCTGCGCGTGTGGGTTTGAAAGAGAGCTCTAGAAACAATACTGCCATATATGAAACAAATATAAAAGAGTGATTTGTTTTTTAACCCCACACTGGATTATTTCCAGTATTTAAAAAAATAATTTTTTTTTTTGCGTTTGCCTTATTTCTCTTATCCCCAATGCGGTGTGGTTTTTATTTTGCGCCTGTTGGCCCAGTGCATCCGACTTCAGCATTCATTTTATGTAAGGGTTTGCTTCCTCCTGCATTTTCTAAGGGTTTGCTTCCCCGGGGTAACGGCCAGTGCTGTGATGGGGATCAAACCCAGCACCTTCCGGTTGTGAGCCGTGCCACCCACTAGGCCATGCCGTTCCCTCTATTTCCAGTATGAATGTACACATTGTTCTGAAGATTATCATTCTACGATTGTTCTGCCTGCATTAAAAGTCGTAAGGGGTGCACACACCAAGCATTGCTGCAGTAACAGTCAGCAACAAGTCGAATGTCAGTAGATTGTATTCCTTACAATACGAGAAAAACAACACCAATCACCTTTCCTGTCCTACAAAAGAATACCTTTATCCAAGCCATATCGGAAGTTGATCAGAGGAGGCACAGCTACTACTACCTTGATCGGGCTGAGCAGATGATCCACGTCTGCATGAGAACAGGACACACCATATAAAACGCCACTTACACAGACTAACATTGGCTCTTTCACCTGTGTGTTTGTGCAGGCAGGCATCTCAGCATATCCTACAAGACTGGTATGTTTAGACAACTGCCTACAGAGCACTGGTCCGCGTAGGCGAACCTCCAAATGTAGCTATTTTGACCCTTGAAGACCTCTCCACTGCAGCAACCTTTATCCAGAGACCTGGGTGGCAAAGGAGCAGAAGTAGATTTCATATATTACAATGTTGCTTAAATATAGTTGGTGGCTAAGAATACTTTACCTATGTCTGGGCCACTGCCCGCACACATTGAGACCCAGAATGTCTTTCCTTGTTCCAGATATTTTACGAATATACAGAACAATTGTGGAAGGATAAAGGAGTGCAATGTGCTTTTGAGAGATCCAATGAATACCAGCTTATTGACTGTGCTCAGTAGTGAGTATTTGTCACGTTCAATGTTTCATTTTCCCTCATTTCTCAATCAACTCGTCCTTCTTGTCAAGCACATATTTGTGTTTGTGTTTGTGTGTTTATTTGGTGGACATCATTTTCTGAATGCTGGATCAGCTGGATTTTAATTAATGCTCGCCACTGTGAGTAAAATGTAAATAACTTGGGAGATTGGAGTACTGGGTATACACAACTGTGTAGCAGAGTTCAGGTTTCCACTGACTAGAATGTTACCACACTCATCCACATCATTCACGACCACACACAGCTAATAGTATAGCACGCAGCAGGTGGCATATTTATTATATCATACTCGTACAACTATTAAAGTGAGTGCAATGAGATTACAAACAACACAAGACAGATTTTATCTAAATAAATACTCCGAAGTTTATAAGCTATTGATGTTACTCCCAACTAATTCAACCCAGTTCTAGCCGCACACTTCCCTCCCCTTATCTGCACCATCAACACACTCTCAAAAACTCGTTCTCACGTTTGAATTCTGTGACACTCAGATCCCCTCAGGCGGGTGATCTGGACATAATACATTCAATATATTCCACATATACTCACATATGATCACACACTTCACCGATCTGCGTATACACACGCTCTGGAACATACATCGTTCCCTCTGTGTCTGCACACATCCAGATCCTTCCTAGTCGATCTGTACACTTGCATAACTCTTCAGAACATACATTGTTCGCAAGGTGTCCTGTACACACCGCACATACATCTCAATCTCTCTTAGACACAGGGCGCCCAACACACACACCTTATAGAGCGACTGGCCAAGACTGGAAGGCGTATGCTGGTTCAGTGACCCTGTTCTCACACATTCGTAAAAACAGCTTATCAATCACTCAGTTGCCAACCACATTACCCCTGCCCTAAACGCTCATGCTCAGGCTAGAATTGTTACAAATGGTGAAAGGGGGGTGCTGGGTATACATAAAGTATACACATGTTTGGGTACAGATGTCACAACTGTGAGCACATGTTTGGGTACAGATGTCACAACTGTGAGCACATGTTTGGGTACAGATGTCACAACTATGAGCACATGTTTGGGTACAGATGCCACAACTGTGAGCACATGTTTGGGTACAGATGCCACAACTGTGAGCACATGTTTGGGTACAGATTTGACCAGATGGACATCCACAAATACCATCCGCGAGATGTCCAACCTTCTCAAGTTGCGGTCCATCAATGTAGCATGTCCTTTGTAGAACGTGGCTCTCATCACATCCAGCCGATATGAATCTCGGTCTGCAGTCAATCTTCCCGCCTGCTCCATGTTCTCCATGTTTAGAGTATCCTTGACATATTGTATCCACCTACGCCTTGGTCGACCCTTGCGTCGCCTTCCAGGTACCATGCCCTCCATGACCATTCTTTCCAGTCCGTCATGACGTTTGACATGGCCGAAATAATTCAATTTCAGTAACATAACATTGTTTATGAGCCAGTATTCTTCAACAATCAGGTCTTCTGGAATGGTTTTATTGGTCGCTTTCTTTATCCAACGAATTTTTAGGATTCTTCTGAAACATTTTGTTTCCAACGCTCCAATTTTCTTCCTTGCTGCTTGTGGCAAAGTCCATGTCTCACACCCGTACATTGCCACATGGAATATGCATGTTCTCGTGATCTTTAATTTTAGTTGCTTGTTAGTATTATGTTTAGCTTCTGTATCGCCATTCAAAATGTGAAACATTTTCGATTTCTTCATTATTGACAGCAATCTAGGGTTGCAGTCCTGTTTTGTCAGTGGACATTATCTTACTTTTGTCAAATTTGGTGGGCGGCACTTTAAATATAATTGTTCACACACGCACACACCATTTATCCACATTAAAAATAAAATCTATCTTCTATATATAAAGCAGAAAGTATGTTTCTTTCTTAATGCTGTCTTTATACACTTCTAAACTCTTCAGACGGTCTGAACCAAATTTGGCAGTTACCTTTTAGGACATTACTAGTTACATAGCGTTCGGGCACACCACTCGAAAATGCATCTTGACACAATGAGACAGTATCCTGCAGTTGGCGAAATATCAAAGTTGTCAGAAAAAAGATGGGACAGAGCTCGTGTCTAATAGCGAGAGACATGAGAGACACAATTCTGGATTTTGTGAACCTTGAAAACCACGTTTTAAAGCACGAGGACGAACTGATTCCGAAAAAAGGTGCAACGCTACAGAAACACCCCCGTTCCCCCCAGAAGACAGAAGCTTCCCTGCCGCCAATGACCCAATTTGAGCGTAATTCTTTCCACAGGAGACTTGGTGCAGGATTTTTAGCAATCAATTGGTTTAATAAGGGCATGGTCAGTGTGGGGCGGAACTTTGACTTTATGAGAGGTTATGGAGTGGGTGTGTGAGGGGTCAGGGACAGAGTGGCTGTGTGAGGGGTCAGGGACAGAGTGGGTGTGTGAGGGGTCAGGGACAGAGTGGGTGTGTGAGGGGTCAGGGACAGAGTGGCTGTGTGAGGGGTCAGGGACAGAGTGGCTGTGTGAGGGGTCAGGGACAGAGTGGGTGTGTGAGGGGTCAGGGACAGAGTGGCTGTGTGAGGGGTCAGGGACAGAGTGGCTGTGTGAGGGGTCAGGGACAGAGTGGGTGTGTGAGGGGTCAGGGACAGAGTGGGTGTGTGAGGGGTCAGGGACAGAGTGGCTGTGTGAGGGGTCAGGGACAGAGTGGCTGTGTGAGGGGTCAGGGACAGAGTGGGTGTGTTAGGGGTCAGGGACAGAGTGGCTGTGTGAGGGGTCAGGGACAGAGTGGCTGTGTGAGGGGTCAGGGACAGAGTGGCTGTGTGAGGGGTCAGGGACAGAGTGGCTGTGTGAGGGGTCAGGGACAGAGTGGGTGTGTGAGGGGTCAGGGACAGAGTGGCTGTGTGAGGGGTCAGGGACAGAGTTGGTATGTGAGGGGTCAGGGACAGAGTTGGTATGTGAGGGGTCAGGGACAGAGTTGGTATGTGAGGGGTCAGGGACAGAGTTGGTATGTGAGGGGTCAGGGACAGAGTTGGTATGTGAGGGGTCAGGGACAGAGTGGGGGTAGGAGAGACAGGATGTGTATTTTTTTTGGTATTGATGCGGCTGCAATCCCCATTCACGCCTCTCTTTAGAAAACCTTTTTTCTACATGCTTAGAAGGTTACAGTAGTTTCTATTCTTTTGTGCCACCTATTCACACAGGGGGAAGGTAATGTGAGTTTACTGCACTTGCTAAACGAAAGCAGGATCATATCAAGACAGGCAATTAGAAAAGACATGACGGACACATCAACGAAACAAATATTCCTGCTACAGTTTATACTTTTGAACTAAGTGTCATTAATTTATTGAAGAAATCCAGTTTTTTTGGGTCCATTTCATAGCGAGCGAGTAAAAAATCTTGACATCTCATTTCCACGAATCAATATTTCCTGTGCCCAGTTTCGCTCCAACACACTGGATCGATGCTTCCAACCTCGCTCATTCATAGCCAGCAAAATGCTCCATCCCCGCTCCTCACGTTAGGTGGCACGTGTGTGTGCGTGCGTATGTATGTGTGTGTGTGTGTCACTGCCACCAATTATGGTGAGTATCACAACAGTGGAAGAATCCTGCTTATTGACTCATGAAAACCAGGTATCCGTAGTAGCCCCATAGCTGATATTGCCGTCCAGGATGGAGTATTGAAGCAGTATTTACACCCTGGAGCTGCGCGAGAGCTGGTGCTTGAATCACATAAGAATAGCTTCAAAACCAACAAAAATTAGCTAGCTCGCAGTGTGGGCAGCCATGAATATAGGTTATATTGTTTGTCTCATGTTTTCGCATGATTTTTTGTGACTTGACTAGTTCCACGAGTGGCTCCCGGGATCTGTTTACTGGGAAGCAAAGAATAGGACCACTGCACCTCCATGCTTGCTGTACTAGTCTGTTGTTTGTATTCTGTTGTTACTATCCTGTTTCATACTGTATAGTAGTCTGTTGTTTCTAACCTGTTTCATACTGTATAGTAGTCTGTTGTTTGAAGCCTGTTTCATACTGTATAGTAGTCTGTTGTTTGAAGCCTGTTTCATACTGTAGTCTGTTGTTTGAAGCCTGTTTCATACTGTAGTCTGTTGTTAGAAGCCTGTTTCATACTGTAGTCTGTTGTTTGAAGCCTGTTTCATACTGTAGTCTGTTGTTTGAAGCCTGTTTCATACTGTAGTCTGTTGTTTGAAGCCTGTTTCATACTGTAGTCTGTTGTTTGAAGCCTGTTTCATACTGTAGTCTGTTGTTTGAAGCCTGTTTCATACTGTAGTCTGTTGTTTGAAGCCTGTTTCATACTGTAGTCTGTTGTTAGAAGCCTGTTTCATATTGTAGTCTGTTGTTTGAAGCATGTTTCATACTGTCATCATCATGTAGCATGTCCTTTGTAGAACGTCGCTCCCATCACAGTCTGTCTGAAAGAAACTCGTTCGCTTGCCACAACACCAGCTTCCGCCACTGTCATACTCAGGCATTCCTGGAATCTTGGTGCCATCGTCTTCTTGGTCTACCCCTTCCTCTTTTGCCTGGCACCATACCTTCCATCACCGTCCTCTCAAGACCGTTGTGTCTCTTGATGTGACCAAAGTATTTGCATTTTCTAGCCAAAATGGAATTGATAAACCAGTTCTCCTCTATGCTCAACTCTTGCCGAATGTCTACATTTGTTCTTTTCTCTGTCCAGGGTATTCTGAGGATCTTTCTGAAACATTTTGACTCGAAGGATTCAATTTTTTGTCTAGAGGTTTTGGTAATCGTCCATGCTTCACAGCCATAAGCTGCCACAGGAAAAACACAGGCTCTCAAGACTTTTACTTTTATCGTTTTGTTGGTGCCCTGCCATAATTTCTTCAGGCTGTTCAGTCTCTGCATTGCCATAGCTAGTCTTCTTCTGATTTCTTTCGAGCAGTCACCATTTTTGTCAATTCTGGAGCCCAGATATTCAAAATGTGTGACCTGATCTATTTCCTCACCACCCACTAAATTTATGCTGACATTGTGTTTTATCGATGGTCATTATCTTTGTTTTGTTTATGAACAGATTTTGATCTTTACTTATGTCCATTAACGGCTGAAAGTAGCTCCTCTAGCCCTTCTGCACTTCTTGATAGTATCACTGTGTCATCTGCATATCGTAACTCTGGAATCTCGTACCCCCCAATCGTAAATGGGTCGAATCTTTCATTGTTCTCATCTTCTCGAACATTTCTCATTAATATTTCGCATATATGTTGTACATAAGGTGAGAGGATACATCCCTGTCGGACTCCCTTTTGTACTGGAAACCAATCTGATGTTTGCCCAGATACTCGGACAGCGGCTTGTTGATCTTGGTATAATGTTTCAATGAGATGGATTATATGCAAAGGAAACCCCATTTCCTTCATGATTCTCCACAGATTTTGATGTTTTACCGTGTCGAAGGCCTTAGTGTAATCAATGAAACATGTGTACAAGTCTACATTAAACTCTCTACATTTTTCATAGATATTCCTTAAATTGAATATGTGGTCCCAGGTCCATCTGTCTTTCCTAAAACCTGCCTGGACTACGTGAATTTCAGATTCAAACCTTTTCTCTATCCTTCTTAATAGGATTCGCAAGAGTATCTTGCTAGCGTGGCTGATCAACGCGATAGTTCGGTAGTTCGTGCACAGCTTCAGGTTGTTATTTTGGGGGAGGGGAATATAAATTCATTTCTTCCATGCTTCTGGCCACTCTGCACTGTGCCATATCTGTTTACACAGCTTGTGATTAGACTCGAGCACATGCCTCTCCTCCTGCTTGTATTAGCTCTGCTGGGATATCATCGCATCTTGTGGACTTTCCCTTTTTCAAGCTTTTAATTGCAGAGCGTACTTCTTCCAATGTTGGTTCAGGTTCTTTTTCATCCTTTGGTAGGATTGTAACTGAGCGCTTTGTGCTATCTCCATACATGGTTCTGCAGTACTCTCTCCATATATTCAGTATGTCTTTGGTTTCTGTTAATGTGTTATCCTCTTTGTCATTTATGACACGTGGAACCCGACGGAATTCCCTTGTCAGTGTTCAAATTGCTTTGAATGCATCTCTTTCTCTGCCTTGTTGTTGTAGGTTTTCTATATCCTTACATGTTTCTACTATGTATCTTCTTTTATCTTTTCTTATTTCTTTTCTTGCGCAGTTTTTATATGATGTGTTGGGCCCCTTACTTCCCATTTGTTTTAATTGTTGCCTTTCTGCAATGAGTTTGTGTTTCGTCTGTTATATAGCTCTGTGTCTTGTGCAATATCTTTGGAATCATTTCTTTTGCTGTCGAGATCAAAATCTCCCTTGCGTACGATGTCAACTCCTCAGATGTCATCTCTTCCTGTACAGCAAGCAACGCCTCAAATTTGTTTTCTACTTTGATGTTGTATTCAGTAGGTATTGCTGATACATCGAAGCGTATTGGCTGGCAACCTTTGTTAATCCTACGTAGTCTTGTTTGCAAACAGTTTCATACTGTAGTCTGTTTATTGAAGCCTGTTTCATACCGTAGTGTTTGAAACCTGTTTCATACTGTAGTCTGTTGTTTGAAGCCTGTTTCATACTGTAGTCTGTTGTTTGAAGCCCGTTTCATACTGTAGTTTGAAAAGCCACACAACAGTTACAAAGCAATACGATAGGGACCAGCAATTGTACAACAAATACAAGATGATTGGAATCCAGCAAGAAACGAACATTAATCTGAAATTTTGCCACTAAATGACCCGGCAAAGAAATTGCTTTGATCCGTACCTGAAAAAAAACATGTGTTGGTCGAATTGTCCAGAAGATAAAAGTGCTGTACTGCCGTTTATTCGATGGCATGATTGTCGGTTGGACAGGATGAGACTTCGCTTACGTTAAACGTTTGAGTTGTGTCATTATTCTCGGTGGAGCATTGTAGACCTAGTTCGGCTTCACTGTACCATTACAACAAAAGTAATGAGTCGACACGTTATGTGGTTAGGATTCACTTGTTTGAATATTTCTCTCTTATCTTTCATTGATGTTTACCATTCACATTGTCACCTCATCACAAACCTGGTTTCCACCATATGGATATTGTTATTATATCAAGTAAAGCGTATATCCATTTGATTTGTCAGTCCATTAAATCTTCGTTCATCCCTCAGATCAGGGACCCGGTTTATCATAAGAATGTCACTATTGTTAGTAAGGCTGTTTTATTTTCGTACAGCTTTTGTCTCATATATGTCTCGCGAGACCAGTATTGTTCTCCCCCCCCCCCCTCTCTCTCTCCCTCTCTCTATCTTTCTCTTCCTGCGTGAACATCTTTGTAAGACGTGTTTCACGGTCATGGTATGCTCAACACACCTGCCCTAATCCTTATTTTGTTGTAATACTTAACTGAACGTCTTTACACTGGTTTAGAAGACTCTGCAGAGTCTGTTTACAAGTTCTTTTTACATTCATTTGCTCTAAAAAAAAATACCTGTGCTGATTCAATCTAATTTTAAATGCATTAAATTGACATTGGTTCCACTTTTTCCTGTGGCAGTGCATTCCGAGCATTCACTTCTCTCTGACTAAACAAATATTGCCTGGTATCTTTAGATGTGTCTATTATGCCCAGTTGTCAGTCTGCAGATGGCGACTTGTTCCTCTCTAGTTTCAGTAGTTGATGAGCCCATTTTCAATGAAGTTTGCTTTCATTTTGGTCTTGTCCTCATTATACGCCATGTTTAGGTCTGTTTGTGCGAACTCTTCTACACACTTTGCTAGTTTGTCTGTAGCATTTATTGCCTTCAGTAATGCACTGGGAGCGAATCCACTGAATGGCCAACCTTGGGTGTTGTGCTGAATCAGGAAGTACATACATTGCTTGAGATATTCATTGTTATGCCGTTCTAGCGCTGATAATACTGACGAGGCATTAGACAGGAATACTATGCTTTCTTGGTGAACATCTTCATCTTGGATTACAATGATGATATTCTGTATTTAAATAAAAACACCACCAAAAAAAAGTAGTTAGATCAATGTTAGTAGTTAGATTAATGTTAGTAGTTAGATCTTCTTCTTCATCGTACGCTGTTTACAGCGATATTTACGTTGCACTGTTTTAATTTGTTAGCCAGTGGCTCAGTGCATCCGATTTCAACAGGCGTTTCTGTAGGGTTGCCCTCCTTAGCCTTTGGCTGTCCCCAGCCTAACTGCAAGGCAGCAGTTGTTTTTGGTCAGAGTTGTCTCTCTTAGGAAGTTGTTTTGCAGGACTATCGAGTCTTCCCTACTCGTGTCTATAGCGTTTGGCAATGATATGATGGACTATGTACTAGTTTGTACTATCCCGGAAGAGAGGCAGTCCAGTGTGACTTTTTCCCAGGATCGTCACGTCCTGCCAGAAACGTAGCATATGTATATGAGTGAGGTATCTTTTTGCTCGCTTTATTGTCTCGGCTCATCTGCAGTGATGGTACACCTAGCATTCCCCGCCACCCGGGAGCTTGTCACCATAGGGCAGGAGGTGCAATGTCCGCTGGACTGCATCTCTTCTGCGTCCATTGGAATGACTGATAGCAGACAGATGCAAAGAGCGAGGAAGGAGTGCATTTTACCAGGTGCATTCCTGCGGCTCGATCGGGCCGGGCTGAGACGCAAATCCCAGCCATGTCGTAGCCTCCCATCTCAGCGGTGCTGAGACTTTGGGCGGCATTCTGGCTTAGAGGCGTTCGGCCGTAATCCCTCAGATGGTAGCTTATCAGCCAAGCGCGTGGACCAAATGTCAGCGACCTGTGATTCCTCTCGAAATAGTGCATTTGACCAGGTGACAAGCCTAGTCTTGCACGGAGATGTTGTTCGCCTGGGGAGCGGACATATCTCATGGTCAAGGGTTGAGTCTCAGCAGTTCGCAGTGAGGTAGCTCATCTACTGCTTAGGGCACCCCGACCGAGAACTAAGTCTTCTACAAATGATTTCATACCTCATCGCCGTATGGGGTGAATATCGAGCAGCTTCCCGCCCGCTAGTAGTTAGATCAATGTTAGTAGTTAAATCAATGTTAGTAGTTAGATCAATGTTAGTAGTTAGATCAATGTTAGTAGTTAGATCAATGTTAGTAGTTAGATCAATGTTAGTAGCAGAGAAAATGGGGTGGTTATTGAACAACTCATCGTCATCCTCCTTTCAGAAATAGGCTGTCAAAGTAAAGCTCCCGTCAACACGCCTGTACACGCCTGTGGGGCGTATTGGGAATATGGTCTAGACCCATACTATCTTGACCACCGACACACTATGGGCGATATGGTCAGCTTTGCGCCGGCCACCTTTACTTCCCACATTGTTCTGGTACTCAATTTTTTAGGTTGGGACGACCCCCACGATCCATTTTACGTTCGGAAAACAAATCTGCACCTGTTAGATACCGAACCCAGATCGCTCGTCTGGGATGCCACTGCTCTATTTGAAGAACCTATATCCTGATCCCATCGTATCATCTGTCTTATCAACCGTGTACAGCTTGAGCTGTTTCTGTGAAGGATGTGTGTAAGAGGAGAGCATGTCGTAAGAGAAGTCCTTCTAGGCTAGACGAGCCCGCATTTCCGACCACTAAAAATGGCATTTCGGAAATATCTGAGGCGTGAATGCTACTGTGAATGAGGCACACGGGCTCGTTCTAGAGATCACTTCGTACCCTGGCGCTGAATGGCATAACAGGATACGCGAATAGAAACAGAAATACAAACATTGAAACAATATGACCGTTGTTTATAAACACACTGACCGACAGCTGTTTTGACTTGGGCGTAGGTCAAGAGCCCTAGTGAAGCTGGCCCAATAACTTTTCTGTATTAAACCGAATGAAGAACAAGTCCCTAGTGAAACTGGCCCAATGACTCCAGTACACATGGCTGCTGTGTTTGAACAAAGACCAGAGCCCTAATGACTCCAGTACATATGGCTGCTGTGTTTGAACAAAGACCAGAGCCCTAATGGCTCCAGTACATATGGGTGCTGTATTTGGACGAAGACCAGAGTACTAATGACTCCAGTACACATAGCTGATGTGTGTGTGTTTGGACGAAGACCAGAGTACTAATGACTCCAGTACACATAGCTGCTGTGTTTGGACGAAGACCAGAGTACTAATGACTCCAGTACACATAGCTGCTGTGTTTGGACGAAGACCAGAGTACTAATGACTAGTCACATAGCTGCTGTGTGTGTTTGGACGAAATACATGTTCTCTAGCTACATTATATCCATAGCTGATGTGTTGTGTTAAGTACGTGCTGGCTAATATAATCCTCTATGCAGCTAAATATATGCCTCTGTTCCCTGCTCTCTGTCTCCGTCCTTGTCTTGTCATTGAATGTGTCGCTGGGCTTACCTGTTTAGATTTACATAGGACTTCCCAGGAGCATTGACCTATCCAGTTTCACTTCCTTCTGGTTGACTGAACTTCAATGACTCGTTGGTTCATGCTTATCCACTAACTGTTACTGTTGCTTCTCTTCTTCTCTTTCTTGAATGTTTTTGGTGATATTCCCTTTGCTCGGAAAACAACATTTTAACAATAATTATGTTTGATTAATCTATTCCTGGCCTAAAAATACTTGACATATCGTCATCGTCATGTTTCCAGCTGCATGTCTGGTAATCACAAGCACGTCGTTTCTATTTAACAGAGATAAAGCTGGCCTCATAACAGACGACACTGCCGTCGTTGATAAAGTGTTAGCAACTCGATCTCAAGCTTTTACTTAGGTGGGGTGACCAATTTACATATCCCGCCACCTTGCACTCATTAACTTCGTCATCACATCCAGCTAGAGTGCGCTTAAGTTCTGTTCCTACCACGTAATAGTGTCGTGGGTGTGTGTATAGTGCATTTTGTAGCGGTTAAACCCAGGGCGAACGCTGAAAACTAATGTCTTTGAATCCTTGCTTGTCAAATGAATTAATGATTTCGGCAAACATTCTGGAAATGCGTTAAAAGGTTGTCGGTGAGACAGCAAATGAAAGTACACTGACAAAATGGTTTTGGGAGCCCTCCGTAATGTGGGCATGAGATTTGAATACCGGGCGCCTGAAATCGGTGAATTTAGCAACCCACTGATTATTTTGAAATGAAACCTGGCTTGAGAAGGGAGGCGAGTCGCAGTATGTACTACCAGCGAGCTACAGAAACTATTAGTATCCATGCTCATTGCCATTATACGAGAAAAACTGAGCACCTAAGAATCTGTTCGGTGAACCGTCATGTCGATTCTGTTATAACATCATCTTCGATCCTTGGTCAATGACCATCACTCCTGGTGGCGATAGCAACACCGTTCACTCCTCTTGACCCTGTCTGCAACAGTATTTCCTGTGGTGCCCCAGTTCTGATTCATGCTTTCCATTTCGACTTCCACGGTTGCTCATGACGTCCAGTCCAGTCACGTCCACCCTGCGGCCAGGTCAGTTTGTCTGTATCTGTAGCAAAATCATGTATTTGTTTACATAGGCAGGGTTGTCAGCCATGTGCACAATTCTCCCAACCTGTAGGACCAGGATGCTATTCTTAGTATGAAAACGTCACAATTATATACACACGCGCGCACGCACATACACACACACACACACACACACACACGCGCGAAGAATAAAACATGGCAAAAGGCATAAGCACCCTAATACCATTTCTAGAATGTCCGGTTGTTTTCTGTATAAACGCTGTTACTTGGAGATAGAGTGCTAAGATTTTTTTCATTGTTCTGGATATTAACCATTTTTTTTAAAGATTATTTGACCATTTCCCTTCTTCGCTGCCTTGTCTTACCTAACTGTAATCCAGGTACACATTTACAACTGGGTACATTGGAACGAGTCTTCACTGTAAGAAGCGATCTCTAACCATTTTAGCACAAGTATAGCCATATTTGTTATAACATCTCAGTGCAATATATTAACTTTCCTGCAGCATATCTCGTTTTGAACTAGTGATGCTACATGCATTATGTAGACCAAGTGAAATAGCCACGCTGAATGAGACGCCACCGGGGGTTCAGGTTCAAGATAGGTGCCACCATGCGGCCTGACACACAGGACTGGCTCCAGCACGCAGATCTGAGGAGGGTGTGGCACATTTCTCTCGAGGAGACACTATGGCTACCAGTTTAGATGAGCAATATTCGCAGAGGAAGAAAAGAAGAATAATAGAGAAGAATCAAGGATGTTGTTCGGTTAAGTCCGTCAGTATCTCTCTGGCTGTATGTGTGGGACAGATAAAGATAGTTTTTGGACTAAGTCTAACATCATCTCTCTGGCTGTATGTGTGGGACAGATAAAGATAGTTTTTGGACTAAGTCTAACATCATCTCTCTGGCTGTATGTGTGGGACAGATAAAGATAGTTTTTGGACTAAGTCTAACATCATCTCTCTGGCTGTATGTGTGGGACAGATAAAGATAGTTTTTGGACTAAGTCTAACATCATCTCTCTGGCTGTATGTGTGGGACAGATAAAGATAGTTTTTGGACTAAGTCTAACATCATCTCTCTGGCTGTATGTGTGGGACAGATAAAGATAGTTTTTGGACTAAGTCTAACATCATCTCTCTGGCTGTATGTGTGGGACAGATAAAGATAGTTTTTGGACTAAGTCTAACATCATCTCTCTGGCTGTATGTGTGGGACAGATAAAGATAGTTTTTGGACTAAGTCTAACATCATCTCTCTGGCTGTATGTGTGGGACAGATAAAGATAGTTTTTGGACTAAGTCTAACCTCATCTCTCTGGCTGTATGTGTGGGACAGATAAAGATAGTTTTTGGACTAAGTCTAACATCACCTCTCTGGCTGTATGTGTGGGACAGATAAAGATAGTTTTTGGACTAAGTCTAACATCATCTCTCTGGCTGTATGTGTGGGACAGATAAAGATAGTTTTTGGACTAAGTCTAACATCATCTCTCTGGCTGTATGTGTGGGACAGATAAAGATAGTTTTTGGACTAAGTCTAACATCATCTCTCTGGCTGTATGTGTGGGACAGATAAAGATAGTTTTTGGACTAAGTCTAACATCATCTCTCTGGCTGTATGTGTGGGACAGATAAAGATAGTTTTTGGACTAAGTCTAACATCATCTCTCTGGCTGTATGTGTGGGACAGATAAAGATAGTTTTTGGACTAAGTCTAACATCATCTCTCTGGCTGTATGTGTGGGACAGATAAAGATAGTTTTTGGACTAAGTCTAACATCATCTCTCTGGCTGTATGTGTGGGACAGATAAAGATAGTTTTTGGACTAAGTCTAACATCATCTCTCTGGCTGTATGTGTGGGACAGATAAAGATAGTTTTTGGACTAAGTCTAACATCATCTCTCTGGCTGTATGTGTGGGACAGATAAAGATAGTTTTTGGACTAAGTCTAACATCATCTCTCTGGCTGTATGTGTGGGACAGATAAAGATAGTTTTTGGACTAAGTCTAACATCATCTCTCTGGCTGTATGTGTGGGACAGATAAAGATAGTTTTTGGACTAAGTCTAACATCATCTCTCTGGCTGTATGTGTGGGACAGATAAAGATAGTTTTTGGACTAAGTCTAACATCATCTCTCTGGCTGTATGTGTGGGACAGATAAAGATAGTTTTTGGACTAAGTCTAACATCATCTCTCTGGCTGTATGTGTGGGACAGATAAAGAGAGTTTTTGGATTAAGTCTAACATCATCTCTCTGGCTGTATGTGTGGGACAGATAAAGATAGTTTTTGGACTAAGTCTAACATCATCTCTCTGGCTGTATGTGTGGGACAGATAAAGATAGTTTTTGGACTAAGTCTAACATCATCTCTCTGTCTGTATGTGTGGGATAGATAGTTCTTGGACTAAGTCTAACGTCATTTCTGTCTGTATGTGTGGGACAGATACAAACAGTTTTTGGACTATGTATAACATCATCTCTCTGTCTGTATGTGTGGGACAGATACAAATAGTTATTGGGCTAAGTCCATCATCATCTCTCTGCCTATATGTGTGAGACAGATACATATAGTTCTTGAACTATGTCCATCAGCATCTTTGGCTTTATGTATGGGGCAGATTGCAAAGTTACACATGCTAGACCATATAATACCTAAATATGGACATTTCATGTTGTATGACGCATGCACGAAATGTTCGCGTGCACAAACAAACTTTATATGCAGTGCCTAGAATCCGCTATCGATCCTGGTAGACAAATAGGACAGAATGAAACACCGTCCTTGTCAATCTAGATTGAGAATGGAGAGGCTGGAAACTCAACGTTCCAAACTTCTTAAAGGTTTGTCAGTGTGAAGGAAGGCAGTGGCTACTAACGAAAGGTCAAGCTGAAAAAAATAAAACATTTGAGGGAAACGATTACAGGCAGACATCTTACAAAAGTAAACCGCCATCATATAACCAACATGACTGGGGGTATTTGCTTGAAAAGGTAGCGACTCGCATACATACTTAAATAACAGGAGTATTATACAAGAAAATAGCTGTCAGGTCTTTTTGTACTAGACAAGATTCTGTTGGAATGTGATGGATGGAGACCGTATATGGTAGGAATGGTAAGCGACATTATATCGCTTCTATTTGTATGGCCAAGTCTATTACTGTGGTCAGAAAATGTAACTTTTGATCAAGGGAATGGACAGTTCTTTAAACAATCTCATCTCCATGTCGTTCCGTATGAAGCAGAGGGTCGCCACCCTAGATGAGCCCCGTACATAAATCCTGTACCAAACCACCCAGTGTACTCTGCAGTTAGAATTCATGTAGCCAGTTCTACATTGCAATATTGCTAGGCCTATGTACACCTCTATTTAGTGTTTAGTAGCTTTTTATGAAAAACATGAATGTACAATTGTGCTATTGTTCCATCCCCTGTAAGACTAGTATCCACACGGAGATAAGCACGCTTACCTAGCCACAAGTCTTAATAGAAAGTACAGTATAGTTTTACCAGCAGTTTACACAATAAATGAGACACACTCTGGCAATACAAATGTCTTTTTATTGTTTAACAAACATTAATATATGTTTGAACACTCCGCTAACAAAATATAATTTCACGTTTGCCTTTACATGGCGGGGAACTGGTGACGTAATCACTAGGAGCAGTTGTTATTGCTGCCAGTACCACTCGTACTTGAGTTAGGTACTCTTGTCGATCTTCTTTGGTGGCGGGTTACAGGGTTCTTCTCACATCCCGAGGCCAACTTGAGAAGGTGGACCGGTGTCCTGCAATATGAGGCTCCTCAATCAACTGACCACTATGGGGGCGACAGTGTCGATCTCCACAGCCTGTTTCCAAAGCGAACTTCATGGACGCCAGGTAGGGCTCTTCTTGATTAGTATGTTTCACATGACCCTGTCTAACATGCTATCCTTGTTCATCGTTGGCTCTCAAACAATCGCATCTGTTCCCTCGCAAACCTGGCTGTCCTTCTCGGGCTGCCCTCGTCGCCAAACAGTTTATCTCGCAATTGGGTTTAGGAGAGCCAGGTAGTCACTCTGCTCCTCTGGTGGAGCCGGCATACCTGTATAACATACTCTACTGTTTGTTCTCTCCCACACAGGGCACATGTTTGCGTGTCCAATATTTCATTTGTTGAACAAAGGATTGTTTCAGTCTGCAGTGGCCTGTTCGCAGTCGATATTGTCACTTGATCTCTCTGCTAAGCCAGATCATGTGTGTTTTCTGTGCCATTTGGTCTTTGAAGTGATTTTCTTGTTTTTATCATTGTCAATTTCTTTAAATGTAGCTCTGTCTTCAGTTTGAGTTTTGCCTCCGTCTTTTGCCAGAATCTGTCTTCTAATTTCTGTGTATCTAATAGTGTGCAGAAATCCTTATAAGACGGGAAACAGAAGGACATTGACACCAGTACCTAGGAGCAGGCATCAGCTGTCGACTCTGGAAGGCATTCATATTTATAGTCACAATGGAGATGTGCAGATGTAGAGGACCGGAGATAGATGACTGGTCGCTCTAGCTACTCTTTTATAAAGCGCTGATAAAGGCTTGTGTGGTCTTTCCAATGGTGAGAAGATTATCGTAGTCTGTTGTTGTTATCACATAGCTGCTGAGCTAGCCTGCTCTTGGCAGCCCAATGCCATTCTTATATAGGTACAGGTCTTCTTCGGTTGTGTCACTGCTCCGTACAGTATGTTGGCAATTGTCGGCGGTGCTTGTACGAATCATTTCCTCATATCTGCATCGTAGATGGTTATAATGTCTATTGTTTTTTTTCACTTGTTCTTTGAACTTTGATTTGGCGGAAATACGCTTATATGAAAGGGAAATAGAATAGTCACACTGTAACCTGCCAGATATGTAGAAAGAGGTGACTAAGGAGGGTTAGGCATGGGCGCTGGTTACTACATCCGGTAGAAACGTTAAGCCACTAAAACGTCAGAAAATATGGGCAGGTCAACGGTTGATGACTTTGCAGGAATGCCTTGAATGTGCTCCACGGGGAGCTAAACATGTTTTGATTAATTTGATTTGTGGGCATTTCAACCACAGGTTGTCTTTTTTAAAAGTAATACAGAGCGCGTGAGCCATTCAAATCTATTCAGCAACCAGACCTCAACTGACAAGTCCTGTGCTCCAAGCCAACCACCAGTATTGAAGATTGCTGGCAGATATTGCAGTCATTCTGTCAATTGCTTTCACTACACAGGGATGTGAAGATTGCTGGCAGATATTGCAGTCAGTCGGTCTGTCAATTGCTTTCACTACACAGGGGTGTGAAGATTGCTGGCAGATATTGTAGTCATTCTGTCAATTGCTTTCACTAGACATGGGTGCACAGAGGCATTCAGTAGTACATACATCTGCAAGCAGAGCAATCATCAATCAGTTGCAGATTTAGGATGAGGTAGTGTACATGGATAAGATCGCCTCAGAAAGAAGTCCTGAAATATAACTAGACATGTGTTGGAATTGAAACCAATATGGTAAAGGGGGGGGGGGGGGGCAACGAATACGTGTCAAGTGGTGACATATATCAGGACACTTTAAGCTTCAAGATAGAACTGAAGAAGACGGCCCAAAAATGATACTAGGTGGAGAGAATCTGTTGCAGAAGATAGAACTTAAGAAGACGGCCCAAAAATAATACTAGGTGGAGAGAATCTGTTGCAGAAGATAGAACTTAAGAAGACGGCCCAAAAATAATACTAGGTGGAGAGAATCTGTTGCAGAAGATAGAACTTAAGAAGACGGCCCAAAAATAATACTAGGTGGAGAGAATATGTTGCAGAAGATAGAACTTAAGAAGACGGCCCAAAAATAATACTAGGTGGAGAGAATCTGTTGCAGCAAAAAGTTTCAAGGGGAACCACTTGTTTCAAGTCACGTGGTGTTTGATCGTTGTTGTTTTTGTGGTGTACTTTGTTGCAACTGTTCGTAACTCACTCTTCACTCTCGGGACGATTTCTTTGGGTCAGTATATTTCAGCTGGCTGTTATGTACACCCAACCCAGCCGCCCCGGGCTGAACACAATTGACAACCTCTGATAAAGGCGTATCAGTGAGATAAACCACTTGAATAAATATATGCATACGGTCAAGTCATATGTGCATTAATACGTCAATATTTCGTACGTACATACATAAATAATTCGTATGTGCACACATAGACATAAATAGTGCGTACATGCATATGAACATAAACAATACATACACACGTTTGAACATGCATAAATAATTCAATTATAAATATTTAATACGAGTTGGTATAATATATATAAATATACATGCATGTATGTATGTGCATTACCTGTTAAGAAAGTACGCATGAAATGATGAAAAACTTGCATCAAATACATTAAATTTGTCAATTAACATTTACATATCAATAGAGGGGATTATAGATAAGACCCGGGTGGAGTTTGGGAAAGATGTGTCCCTATACAAGAGGACTGCAGTATTGAAGCTAACTTTCTAAATGGGAAAGCTGATGTAGAATACAAGCGTGGTGAATTAAGATGGTGTGTTACATTAAGGGGCAAGAAGTCATTTTCCGATACAAAAAAAGTTGAATCACGGACGTGTGTGTATATATATATATATATATATATCATTGGATGTGATAATGATTTGGTTAATTTTGGATTATTAGTGGCATGTATGTCACACAGCAAAGCCGTAACAGTTCATTGAGTTCGTATATTTTCTATCCACACCAGACTGCTTTGTCCCTGTTTCCCATTTTATTATGTCGATATCTCTGGCCTGCTCTGAGGCTTTCACAAATGTCGCTCGATGTATATTTATAGGTGGTTATAGAAACCGGTTTAAAGTTCATTCGTACTGAAGCTACGAGCTGCCTCTTTATTATTGATTTGATCGGGTTTAAACGTATTTTGGAGGGAGTGGATGTATTAGAATATACTATACGCATATTATTACTGTGTGTGTGTGTGTATATATATATATATACACACACTCAATGAAAACATAACTTGCCAGTTTGTGGCTTTGTTTTTATGTTTGAAAGTTGTAATGCAATTGCATGCTGATATATTCTTGACCGTTACTGTGAGCCAATAATTGTGTTAGTACATCAGTGTGAAATGACCTTTCAGTGACCTTCGAAATTTGATTTCCTGAAATTAACGACTCTCGAAACTGGTTCTCACAATTCGCGTGCCGATCACACAATTGACCTGAGAAGTGTTGACTGGCGAGCTGTGCTTATTTTGCCATTTATTTCGTTCAGAAGCTGACTACTGGAAGGATGCCACCTACGGCGGTAAATTGGAGGTTAGAAGCTGTTGGCATGTTGGAAGAAGGAATGTCTGTGTCTGCAACAGCAAGACAATTTGATGTGTCAATGCAGACTGTTGGGCTGTGGTTGTATCACTACCAGACGACTGGAATGTTTATGACCTTCCCCGCAGGGGACGTCCTCGATTAACGACCAGATCGTTACATCACTCTAGCACATCTGCGAAACAGATTTCAGTCAGCAACTATCACTGCTGGCACCATCCCCGGACTGGAAAATAAGTTCAGCTACTGCCAGGATCCGTTTGCACGAGCAAGACGCCCTGCTATTCGTTCAACTCTGCAGCCATGCCATCGTGTCACACTAGTCTTGGCCAGACATCTGTGATTTGGAAACGCTCTGTGGGGCAGAGCACTGTTTACTGACGAGTGCAGGATAAACCTTTCAAGAGCCGATGGTCATCCGTGTATCGTCGACATGGACATCACTACAACTGCATTCAAAAGCTCGGCCATTATGGTGTGGAGGCATTATGATCTGGGACGCATCTACATCAATCATCGGACATACCTTGTTATCTTAGACCGTGCTGATAGCATTCTGCGATATCGTAATGAGATCGCGAGGAACAACATCGTGCTTTTTTATGCAGAACCATGCACCAGGCATTATGCTTAAGCAGGAAAATTCCAGTTCTCATGTTGCCATAGACGTGCGTGATGAACTCCAATTCAGAAACATTGAAATCTTGCCCTGACTAGCCATTTCTCCATATCTCTCAATAATTGAGCATGTCTTTACTGAGTCGCTGCATTCGATCCACGAGGCACAGATGTCCAGCCGTGATCAACGCACTTGGTGAACACACGCGATATTGACCGTTGTCATTTTCAACAAATGACCCTTATCCTCTCAGTCGCTACGGATACAATCAAATGTGACCCGAACATGTTTTTCCAGTTGTTAAAGTTTCGAACTATGGAATACAGTTACATCGGACATATCCTTAGAATGAACAACAGCCGTCTTCCATTGCAAGCACTCGAATGGACACCAAGGAGCGTTCAGAATAGAGGGAGACCCAAGGAAACACCCAGAAGAACAATCATCCGAGAGGGCTCAACTATGGGCCTCAGAACCATACAAAATCTAAAAACAGTGGCGTCACATCGTTCCAGATAGATAGATTAGATTAGATTAGGATATGATAGGATATGATAGGATAGATTATGATAAATAGACAGATAGATAGATAGACAGACAGACAGACAGTTAGATAGAAATATGAGGTATTGTTTCTAGAGCTTTCTCTCAAACCCAGAAGACCACTAAGCATGATCAAAGTCTTCTATTCTAGTGATATTAGTCTACACTAAGTCGTCTTTCACGATATGCTTTCAATGATGACAGTGGACATATTCTGGCATCTAGTTCCTACTGAAACCATGCAGGCGCACATCGTTCCTTTGAGTTCCCAAACTTGAGATGCTCTGCTTCCTCACTTATCTTAGCTTGGCTTGCATTGAAAGATGATCCGTCCTCTTCTTCTCTTACTTTCTACCTTTCCCGTTGTCTACTGTTTTAAAGACTTTTCATTCACAAATTTGGATTCCGTAGCGAAGTGGTTAAGCCGTCGGCCTCGTGATCAGGTGGTGTGGGTTCGACTCCGGACTCTGCCGTACTTTTCACGGGTGCTGATGCGGAGTCCCCTGCATCTCGTAGTCATCCCCTAGTCGTCTTGTCCTTGACTTGCCACTGGTGTCGGGCGGCACGAGACGAGAGAGTGAGGATAAAAAGTAGCGCAGTTAATCCTTACTAAAAATAGCGCTAACAAAATTAATTATGCCATCATCGTCTACGATGGACGGCAGCCTTTGCCTTTTTTTTTGCCTGTCACAAATTTATGTGTGTACAATTATCAAGGGCATGTTCAGATCAAAATGGAAAAGAGCCCATCTTGGCTAGCGCCAACTTTTCAGACGAGATTATGTGATGGTCTTCAGTCTAGGCACGGCCACACCATACTGAGGTAATCCAAGATTGACACTACGGATCTCTCTTTCTGTGACAGTGGACCACACATCTCAGTCCATCATACACCAGTGACAGGGCTAGTACGTGGTAACAGCTAATGGCCTTCCACGAACAACTACGGAAGTCTACAGAGCCTCGAGCTGACTGCCGCATTTGTTAAAGTCATTGAAGTCGAATTCTGGAAACGCGCGGACAAGAAAAATGTCTATGCCCGTTAACGATTGTCGTGTCCTATTTTTAAAAAAAAGTCTAACCTTTTATAGCTGTATATAATCATATGGGACCGTCTGGGCAGCATAGTGATAGATCGCTCGTTTGTCGCCGAAATAGTTTCTGGTCTGATCCTCGTTATCACATTCCAGTCAAACCAGTTATAAATAAGTAGCTGGCGTATTGTCATGGCATGAAATACACCGAGGGAGGGAACTGGGCATATGTCACCTTACAGAAAGCTGAGGAACCGTATTTTCTTTCTTGCTGTTGGTGTATCTGTCTACAGCGTAGCTGCGATAGTTTCGACTTTCGGTCCGACACAGCCGGCTCCAGCACGACATTTTGTAGACCAGATTTGCCTTCCTTATGATCTCTATTGTCTGCGCGACACAACAGGAACACAGCCCTTCACTTAGAGATGGGATATTGTCGGCGACACAACAGGAATACATCCCTTCACTTGGACGGGAAATAGGGTCTTCGCCAGATATGGGTCGCTGTGCCTGATTATAATAGCTGGCTGCTATCAGCTCATCTACTGCCCCTTCTTCTGTCCTTCGGGGCACAGTGTAATCAAGTTTCTAACACTTGATCTCCAACAGCAATGACCGCTTTGAATTAGCCTTACCTGACCTTCAAATGAGAATATTCTTAGCTGTCCGTGTTGTTCTTATTATTCTGTTCAGTGATTGACATTCAAGTCGCTGAAAATGGTGCTTGTTTGTCCGGCTTGTTTAATCATTGCTCGAGGTGTGCAATAATAAAGCAGTGTTTATCAGTTATGTGCTCTCTGTATGCTTTCTGTTGTCAGAAACCTGTTTACTGTTATGGGTTTTTGTAATTTTCGAAAGTGGTTTAGCGGGCAGGCTCGTGCGCTTTATATTTCTTGTATAACTTCTCCTGTCACAAGTGACATGCCCGTGCCACGTCTGCTCCAAGACGTTTGTTTTTCTCACTCGCTAGTTGTAATGTTTCTTGTACATTTCCATCTGCCACGAGGGCTCCAAGACGTTTGCTTTTCTCTCTTTAACTTCCTCTTATGCCCTACTACTCTTGCCACGAGGCGTCGCAGAGGCGAGATGCGTAGATTTCTTGCTATCGTCAGGTGGGAGGCTTGTGCTGTCGTTAGTTGTAACTTCCTGAGAGTGTCAGAGACACCCTCGATCCATCGACGTTGAGTTCTACAGCACGTGGACAAGAGACCTGCATATGATATGCTCTCACTGCAGACTGGAGATAATGCATTCTGACTAAATGACCAAACCATTTGAATTTTTGGGGCGTCAATGTAGGCACTAACTGGGTTTGTCTCCACTATCTACCTCATCGTGATGTTGCGAATTCGGTGACGGATTGTCTTTCTGTGTGCACTTCTCTTATGTGTTTCTAGTAAGGACCGAGATTGAAATTGGTAACCCAATGTAGGAATAAACAGTGCATTTATCAGCCTTTCAAAATCGGTGCAATTTGAAAGTGTCACCAAGGTTAACAAATAACATTATATGTCTAATACTGTTGGTACCAAATGTTAAAGTTGCCTTGTGACGTCAATCCTATATTAATATTACCATTTAATGGATGTTTACCATTGTATTAGGACTATTATGTTTATTTTGGATTCTTTTTTATTTTAGTTTACTGGGTTCCATCGTTATCACCACGTCCCAGTCGACCCAGGTGTACATAGGTACTTATGCTTATTGTAAGGAAAGAACAGGCAGCTAGGAAGGGATCTGATCATACATAAGTTGAGGCCTTTTATATTAAAGTCCTAACATGTTATCCCTGACAGCAGTGTTTTCTGTTGGGCTAGTTTACCTTGTGCCAATGCTTGCTCGCGCCAAACTAGTTTCTGTCAACCTTGACCGCAGTCACTGCAGTGTCATCGCAATGTTCCACGTTGTTCATCCCGTGCCTGACTTGAATTATTACCGGTATATCCTCAAACCATTCTTCGGTCTCCATGTATGTACGAACGATTTCTGTCTTTGTTGGTGTTTTGTCTTCTTTCAACGAGGTACAATCTTTTCAAGTATAGACCTAGTCTTTTTAATCATTTAATCGAGTCATGTTTCGTTTTGTTTCTGCCCCAGTGCATTGTTTTTGCTAGGATCAATTAATCCGCGGCTCCAAGTAATGGTCGTTTAAAAAGAATGGATGGAGTTGCTTGCAGCTTCACATCCCTATTTATGAGTGTTTTATCGCATGTTTGGGAGGTTACAGTGACCTTATTATTTCTTACCCAGTCACTACCGAGTGTGATTGGTAAGTAGATAAAGACAAAGATATTCAATAAACAGGTAGAAAAGGCATGTGGATTTGGAAAGAACATTGTTTTAAATGTGGATGTACTGAAAATGTTGAGGATGGTAAGGAAACTGCTGCTAGAGATCAGGCTTAGACAGTTGAAATATTGTGGCCATACATATAACGGGGGCGTACGACGTTGGTGAAGACCGTACTAGACGGTGGGGTGGAAGACAGTCGTCCAAGAGGCAGATAACGTCATGAGACGAACTGGAAAGAGTTGTCAGAGCAAGAGATTATGCTGGAGATCCGTGGCAAGCCGACCTTCGTTGTGGAGATGACACATCAACTGAAACGTATGATCAGCCACCCGAGCCATGTCCTAATTGAAAATAATAGGATCATTGCAACCAAAGGGACCATCTGTAGTGGTGGTCCCGTTCTTCACTTGGAGCGAAATGGAGAATCATGAACATTGTAGACTTAGTAAACTTCACGCAGTCATCAGATGAACATAGCAGCAGGGACAAGACGAATTGATTGTTGGGGTCGCTTGTTTTCAGTCCAAAATTAGTGCAACTAACAGAAGCACGCCCATTTGTTACTGTGTCTTGAAGAGGGGAGAATAATTTCACTGCAGCATGCCCAGACGTGTGGCAAGAGACGACTGAGGAGAATTATGCATGGGGCCGGCAAACATAGCCTTTTCTCTAGGCACTATACAGAAGACATTCACACCCCGTGGTAGAAGGGTGACTCAGTGAAAGCAGTGGCGTAACTACCTGTCTGTGAACCCGAATAACTGATTTATGTTTGTTATACGTTTATTTTTGGTGACGATACGTGTTTTTCTATCATATACCGATAATGTCCAGGAGCTCGTAATACAATGGCCGACCCCACCGGTACACACTTTAGTGTAACTCAGTGAAACAGAATACCTCAAGATATTGATTTGATCTCAATGGTGCAGCACAGTAAATGAGCTGACGCAGCCAGCGACACATAGCTGGTAACTTGCATCGTGGTCAGCTAACCAGACCTGACAGCGGCCAGCGACACATAGCTGGTAACTTGCATGTGGGTCAGCGTTCTAGACCTGACAGCAGCCAGCGACTCATAGCTGGCAGCTAGTATCAAGAACATATTTCGCCTCAAAGCAGCGGAGAGAACAGCGAGGACTGCCCAAATGGCTAGAGTGCAAAACTAATAAAGAACTGAATTGTTTGACGCACAAGATACTGATGACTTGGGTGAGACCGAAGGAATCGGAAGTGACGCCAGGGAGAAGCTAGATCTAGGATTGCGATGTTTATTCCCAATGCTGGGGTCGCTGGAGAATTTGTGTAACGAAGGAATAAAGGATCTTACTCATGAAGGTGTCAAAGAGTGCGCAGGCCGATTTTTATTTTTCCCTAAATGAGAAATGTTTCTAACGGGATTTTAAACCTTGCCTCAGTGAAGAGATCTGCCTGTCAACCATCCTGCCACGTGCTCCTCAACCAGAGAGAATGGTGTGCTGTTTTAATAATGGTGGACGGCAAACAGGTACAGATCAACTGTCTATAAACATATACAAATAGGTATGGGTCACGGATCAGGTGTATATCACAAAATGTATATGGGTCACTTAGTCTTGGGCATAAATGAGTGACAATCACTTGTAGTACCTTTACTGAGCGTCAGACTTGACATAAATGAGTGACAATCACTTGTAGTACCTTTACCTAGTGTCAGACTTGACATAAATGAGTGACAATCACTTGTAGTACCTTTACCGAGTGTCAGACTTGACATAAATGAGTGACAATCACTTGTAGTACCTTTACCGAGTGTCAGACTTGACATAAATGAGTGACAATCACTTGTAGTACATTTACCGAGCGTCAGACTTGGCATAAATGAGTGACAATCACTTGTAGTACCTTTACCGAGCGTCAGACTTGACATAAATGAGTGACAATCACTTGTAGTACCTTTACCGAGCGTCAGACTTGACAAAAATGAATGACAATCACTTGTAGTACCTTTACCGAGCGTCAGACTTGACAAAAATGAGTGACAATCACTCTTATTACCTCTAGACCCTTTCAGTGTGTCTTAGATTTGTGTTAGTGTACAATTCCACCCAGTGGATCCTCTAAAAACACACTACACGCACTGTTGTCGCAGGAGGCGACTGCGAAGAGTTGTGGATGGGGCTCACAACCTCATCACGTGCTACACAATGATAGAGCCAGTGCCTAACTCCTCCACCACAATGCTCTCCCATCTTCTCTTAAATTTCTTTCTCCCCCTCCCAAAATATTTTGCCACCACCAAAAAAAAACACAAAAAAAAAAAATGCAAATTTGCAATTTGGTCTAAATGCCTAACAAGTTTAATTTATTTGTTCTGTTTACGGCTGACATCCTTAGGACGTTTGGTGGACCCCTGCTGGAAAACCACAGGGATAGTGGAAGCTGCCATGCCAAGAGCACATTCAGACATTTGCGCAGGTTTCAAACTAGGATGTCAATTCATGATGTCGTTATATGCTGCTTTTGGAGCAAAAACCAAGGGTGATCGTGTGAAATCTAGAACTAGTGGCTCATTTCGGTGTGAAATCTAGAACTAGTGGCTCATTTCGGTGTGAAATCTAGAACTAGTGGCTCATTTCGGTGTGAAATCTAGAACTAGTGGCTCATTTCGGTGTGAGATCTAGAACGTGGCTCATTTCAGTGTGAAATCTAGAACTAGTGGCTCATTTCAGTGTGAGATCTAGAACTCGTGGCTCATTTCAGTGTGAGATCTAGAACTAGTGGCTCATTTCGGTGTGAGATCTAGAACGTGGCTCATTTCAGTGTGAAATCTAGAACTAGTGGCTCATTTCAGTGTGAGATCTAGAACTCGTGGCTCATTTCAGTGTGAGATCTAGAACTAGTGGCTCATTTCAGTGTGAGATCTAGAACTAGTGACTCATTTCAGTGTGAGATCTAGAACTAGTGGCTCATTTCAGTGTGAGATCTAGAACTAGTGGCTCATTTCAGTGTGAGATCTAGAACTAGTGGCTCATTTCGGTGTGAAATCTAGAACTAGTGGCTCATTTCGGTGTGAAATCTAGAACTAGTGGCTCATTTCGATGTGAAATCTAGAACTAGTGGCTCATTTCGGTGTGAAATCTAGAACTAGTGGCTCATTTCGGTGTGAAATCTAGAACTAGTGGCTCATTTCGGTGTGAAATCTAGAACTAGTGGCTCATTTCGGTGTGAAATCTAGAACTAGTGGCTCATTTCGGTGTGAGATCTAGAACTAGTGGCTCATTTCGGTGTGAAATCTAGAACTAGTGGCTCATTTCGGTGTGAAATCTAGAACTAGTGGCTCATTTCGGTGTGAGATCTAGAACTAGTGGCTCATTTCGGTGTGAAATCTAGAACTAGTGGCTCATTTCGGTGTGAAATCTAGAACTAGTGGCTCATTTCGGTGTGTTTATCGTCACCCATTCTCTTTCTCTCTCTCTCTCTGCCTCTATGTTATCTTGTGCCACCAGCATGTATAATACTGATGTCACTTATCATTGCAACAATGTCATATAGTAGATGAAAACATACTGACTGCTTTTTGTGAAACTGCTATTCATTTTTCACCAGTGAAACGCGCTACACGTAGCCAGATGTAACCGAACCGACCGTGGATATATAGAACACCTTACGTTCCCGTTTGTGAGGCACAATACATAAGCACATTGCGTGACATTTAGCGCGGTAAAACCTGATCTAGAGCTGCCAGATAAACTGGCCTACGGGTCGCGGTAGATGGAACCGGGAATAATGTATTTTTAAACAAAAAATGGGTGTTCTGCTGTGGGCGGCTGGTTTGTTCAGCAGGCATTTGTATATGTATGTGCCTGTTACAAGTGTAGTATTGGTCTCTTAGCCGCTACGTTAGGCCTGGTGCTAGGTCGACCTAGCTTTGCCAGTTGGTGTCTGCAGGCGTTCTATTATTAGCCCGTGTCAATGCCAGGGTTATTTTTAGCCGTGCACGTCAAAAGCTGTGGTGGTTAGGTGGTCGAAGGTACAACAGATCCTTCTTGCAGTCAATGACTCGACTATTCTTGTCCTTGGTGGTTATAAATAATTCGCCTATGTTGCTCAGTCGCTCCAGCTGAAGCATAGGTCCACTACAGTTGTTGTTCGAAGCTCTACCAATGCTGAGTTATTCATTCTTGATGAATATCTCCGATTGTTGTTGAATGCCCACAAGGCGTAGATTGACTCTTCTGCGACCTGAAAAGGACGATAAGTGGTAGTTAGTTGTAGCTTTCCTCACATACCGAGCGTGGTCATCAGGTGGATCTGGGTGCTCCTGGTGATTGTGCTATGCTTGACTTAATCTGCGTGTCACTCACTACTACGAGGATTAAGTCGATCCTTCACCTCGTTAGCTATAATGCCATGAAAACATCCCGTTTCCTGGAAAGACTACGGGGAAGTTGAAGTGAGTGTCTTGGCCAGTATATTTTGCTTGACCCTGACTAACATGTCTGATGAGTATATTTTGTCTGTCCAGACGTTAGTCTTCCTTCCGGAATATCTCATATGATATTAAAGTGGATCTGTTCCTGACTCTACTGCACTCAGGGAATACCCAGTGGTGGACTGGCCAGAGTGTCAACTTTCCAGATGGCAAGTGGTCCCCTGATAAAGTGGATCTGTTCCTGACTCTACTGCACTCAGGGAATACCCAGTGGTGGACTGGCCAGAGTGTCAACTTTCCAGATGGCAAGTGGTCCCCTGATAAAGTGGATCTGTTCCTGACTCTACTGCACTCAGGGAATACCCAGTGGTGGACTGGCCAGAGTGTCAACTTTCCAGATGTCAAGTGGCCCCTGTGGACCCCCTGATAAAGTGGAACTCCGTAATCATTAGACAATACGTTACATCAAAATGTTAATGACCGTTGTCTCCTGTCAAGCAGTGTTTGTAGACACAGTCAGCCACTAGGCATATCCATTTGCTGCTCAGTCTCAGTAAAGGGTGTAGATACTGATGGTTCCTGCAGCTTGTTGGTTGTACATACTTCTACTCCTTACCCTCATGCGTCCATTGGGTCTGCTCGAGCCTCGTAAGATATCAAAACTCTGCAGTCTGTAAATTGCAGATTCATCTATCTCGCGGCGTCATAAACTAATAGGCGATCATTGATAAGACTTCAAAACGTCGCTCCTTTCCATACCTAGTGTGCCCGTAATTGGTGCTTGTGAAACCAAGATGTCAGCTCTTTCGTTGGTCTGAACCCCACAATGACCAGGACTGTAGATCCACACTAGCCCCTGCAGGTTTGATGCCTCTACAGCTGCCATCAATTCATGAATTAGTCAGCCCTTCTGTATCTTCCTAAGTAAGAACTGGTAGCCCGACACGATGACTGTCCCCGTTAAAGAAGTCCAAGATGGTCCCAGAAATCCATCTAAAAGCTGCAGTCAACTGTTTCCATCTTCGTTCTAGTAGTGCAGGTTGTTCTGTATGCCCCGCTCTGTTCAGCGACGACCTGACGTCTTACTCTAGCCGAAAAGCACCAATCCAACCAGATATTTTGCTGCGAGCACAGATCTATGCTCGTGTCATCGCTATACTGCATGTTTTCATTTGTCAGTTGGATAATGGATAGTTTCAATTGATTTTCTGACGCCCCGGGACGTACTGTAGAAGGTGGGCCAACGCCATTCTGACTATTTTACAATGCTAGACTTCTCTGCAGGCTCACACCAACGGGAGTCAGCGGCGTAACGTACCCCGTTAACCAGGTTGCTGTAACGGTTTCCAGGGACACGACGTGGAAGTGAGGTGGTGGTCTTGGTCAGCATGTTCTTGTTGTTGGAAGTTACTCGAGCTAAGTTAACCATTTGCGACGTTTTGGTAGCTGGTTACAGTGGCTGTTCTTATATCCGGGGGGGGGGGGGGTTGTACTTGAGAAGATGGACCTCGTTGGCCAGGCTGCTGTACTATAGTCTGTGTCCAGTAGCACGAAGGAGGTGGGCTGGGAGGGGGGGGGGTGCTTAATCAGTATATTTTAGCTGACCTTAATTATGTTTTATCCCACGTTGTGAGGAAGACTAACGTCTGGTCAGGCACAATATACTGATCAGACATGTTAGTCAGGGTCAGGCACAATATACTGATCAGACATGTTAGTCACGGTCAGGCACAATATACTGATCAGACATGTTAGTCGCTGTCAGGCACAATATACTGATCAGACATGTTAGTCAAGGTCAGACACAATATACTGATCAGATATGTTAGTCACGGTCAGGCACAATATACTGATCAGACATGTTAGTCAAGATCAGGCACAATATACTGATCAGACATGTTAGTCACGGTCAGACACAATATACTGATCAGATATGTTAGTCACGGTCAGGCACAATATACTGATCAGACATGTTAGTCAAGATCAGGCACAATATACTGATCAGACATGTTAGTCACGGTCAGGCACAATATACTGATCAGACATGTTAGTCACAGTCAGGCACAATATACTGATCAGACATGTTAGTCACGGTCAGGCACAATATACTGATCAGACATGTTAGTCAGGGTCAGGCACAATATACTGATCAGATATGTTAGTCACGGTCAGGCACAATATACTGATCAGACATGTTAGTCAAGATCAGGCACAATATACTGATCAGACATGTTAGTCACGGTCAGGCACAATATACTGATCAGACATGTTAGTCAGAGTCAGGCACAATATACTGATCAGCCATGTTATTCAGGGTCAGGCACAAGATACTGATCAGACATGTTAGTCAAGGTCAGGCACAATATACTGATCAGACATGTTAGTCAGGGTCAGGCACAATATACTGATCTGACATGTTAGTCAGGGTCAGGCACAATATACTGATCAGACATGTTAGTCAGGGTCAGGCACAATATACTGATCAGACATGTTAGTCAGGGTCTGGCACAATATACTGATCAGACATGTTAGTCAGGGTCAGGGACAATATACTGATCAGACATGTTAGTCACGTTCAGGCACAATATACTG